>VSMD01025057.1:0-28325 GCA_008750895.1 Mirza zaza | reverse complement strand
CTGTAATCCTAGCACTCTGGGAGGCCGAGGCGGGCGGATTGCTCGAGGTCAGGAGTTCGAAACCAGCCTGAGCAAGAGTGAGACCCCGCCTCTACTATAAATAGAAAGAAATTAATTGGCCAACTAATATATATATAGAAAAAATTAGCTGGGCGTGGTGGCGCATGCCTGTAGTCCCAGCTACTCGGGAGTCTGAGGCAGCAGGATTGCTTGAGCCCAGGAGTTTGAGGTTGCTGTGAGCTAAGCTGATGCCACGGCACTCACTCTAGCCCGGGCAACAAAGTGAGACTCTGTCTCAAAAAAAAAAAGAATACTCTAATTCTACTCCTTTAGTTATTTTTACCCTAACTTATTGGTGATTTTATTCACTTTGTTATGTTACCAAATATTGTTCATTCTACCTAACTATCCAACTATATTTCCGCATCCATTAATCACCCCTACTTTATCCCCCTCTTCCCTGCTACACTTCCCAGCCTCTGGTAACTATCATTCTAGTCTCTGTCTCCATGAGATAAATTATTTTTTAACATTTAACTCTCACATATTAGTGAGAACATGCGAGACTTGTCTTTCTCTGCTTGGCTTATTTCACTTAACATAATGTTCTCCAGTTCCATCCATGTTGTTGCAAATGGCAGGATTTCAGTCTTTTTTGTGGCTACATATTAATATTCCATTGTGTATATGTACCACAATTTGTTTAATTCATTCATCTGCTGATGGACACTTAGGTTGATTCCATATATTGGCTACTGTGAATAGTACTGCAACAACCATGGGAGTGCAGGTATCTTTTCGACTACTACTGATTTCCTTTCTTTTGGATATATACCTAGCAGTAGGATTGCTGGGTCATATGGTAGTTCTATTTTTAGTTTTTTGAGAAACCTCCATACTCTTTTCCATAGTGGTTGTACTAATTTACATTCCCACCAACAGGGTACAAGGGTTTCCCTTTCTGCACATCCTCACTAGCATTTGCTATTGCCTGCCTTTTTGATAAAAGCCATTTATTTTAACTGGGGTGAAATGGTATCTCATTGCAGTTTTTTTCTTTTTCTTTTTTTTTTGAGAAAGAGTCTCACTCTGTTGCCTGGGCTAGAGTGCTGTGGCATCAGCCTAGCTCACAGCAACCTCAAACTCCTGGGCTCAAGCAATCCATCTGCCTCAGCCTCCTGAGTAGCTGGGACTTACAGGTATGTGACACCATGACCGACTAATTTTTTCTATGTATTTTTAGTTGGCCAATTAATTTCTTTCTAATTTTAGTAGAGATGTGGTCTCGCTCTTGCTCAGGCTGGTTTTGAACTCGTGACCTTGAGCGATCCACCCACCTCGGCCTCCCAGAGTGCTAGGATTACAAGTGTGAGCCACCACATCTGGCCTAAATGTGTTCATTTATTTCTGGGTTCTCTATTCTGTTCCATTGGTCTATGTGTCTGTTTTTATGCCAGTACTATGCTGTTTTGGTTACTACAGCTCTGTAGTATAATTTGAAGTCAGGTAATGTGATTCCTTCATTTTTTGTTCTTTTTGCTCAGGAAGGCTTTGACTATTCTGGTTCTTTTGTGGTTCTATATAAATTTTAGGATTTTTTTCTATTTCTGTCAAGAATGTCCTTGGTATTCTGATGGGGATTACATTGAATCTGTAGATTGCTTTGGGTAGTATGAACATTTAAACACTATCGATTCTTCTAATCCATGAGCATGGAATATCTTTCCATGGGGATTACGTTGAATCTGTAGATTGCTTAGGGTAGTATGAACATTTAACACTATCGATTCTTCTAATTCATGAGCGTGGAATACATTTCCATTTTTTTGTGTTCTCTTCAATGTCTTTCAACAATGTTTTATAGTTTCATTATCAAGATCTTTCATTTCTTTCATTAAGTTTATTCCTAGGTATTCTATTTTATTTGTAGCTATTACTTTCTTGGTTTCCTTTTCAGAGTGTTTACTGTTGGCATATAGGAATGCTACTGATTTTTGTATGTTGATTTTGTATCCTGCAACTTTACTGAATTTGTTTATCAGTTCTAATAGTTTTTGGGTCTATATAAGACCATATCATCTGCAAACAAGGATAATTTGACTTCTTCCTTTCCAATTTGGATGCCCTTTCTCGTGTTACTGCTCTAGCTAAAACTTCCAGTACTATGTTAAATAACAGTAGTGAAAGTGGGCATCACTGTCTTATTCCAGATCTTAAAGGAAAAGTTTTTAATTTTTCCCCATTCAGAATGATACTCGCTCTGTGTCTGTCTTACATGGCTTTTATTGTATTAAGCTAAGTTCCTTCTATACTTTTTTTTGAGAGTATTTTAAATCATGAAGAGGTGCTGAATTTTATCAAATGCTTTTTAAGCATCAACTGAAATGTTCATATAGTTTTTGTCTTTTGTTCTGTTGATATGATGTATCACACTGATTTGCATATGTTGAACCATCCTTATGTCACTGGGATGAATCCCACTTGATCATGATGAATAATCTTTTTAATGTATTGTTGAATTTGGTTTGCTAGTATTTTGTTGAGGATTTTTACTGCTATGTTCATTAGAGATATTGGCCTATAGTTTTCTTTTTTGTTGTCTTTGTCTGGTTTTGGTATCAGGGTGACATAGGCCTCGTAGAATGAGTTTGGGAGTATCACCTCCTTCTTGGAATAACTTAAGTAGGATTGGTATTAGTTCTTAAGTCTCACTTCTAAGCAAGCTAAAGGGTTAACAGGACACTCATTAAGAACACTTATGTAGACCCTGTAGAATCATGCAAAAACAAATGCAACCACCATATTCAAATGAGAAATACTATACCAGAAACTGTCAATCTTTTTATTTTGTTGTTTACTGGACTATAATACAGGGGCTTATAAAATGAACCAAAATTTATTCATCTAAATACAGTAATCCTAGCACTTTGGGAGGCCAAATCAGGAGGATCACCTGAGTGAGGCCAGGAGTTCAAGGCTGCACTGAGCTATGATCGTGCCACTGCACCCTAGCCTTGGCTACAGAGCAAGACCTCATCTCCGAAATAAACAAACAAATACGGTAATGCCTCCACTAAAAATATTAGGAATTTTGGACTGAGGAGGTCTTTTGGCTCGAAAAAAAAAAAAGAAGAAATGGGAAAATTAAAAAAAAAATTTTAAAAATTAGGAATTTCTCCACCAGGATTTTATAAGCAGTTGAAAACTGTAGGAAATGGTGTTATTATTTTAGGTCACATTTGGTCCCAAAATTTCAACACATTACTATATTTTAGGACGTGGGTTAAGCACTAGGAACAGAGACTAACTTAAACACTTACAATCAAGTATGAGCTAGACATTTTAAGTTAGTGGGGTGGCAGCACTGTTCAAATCTCCACCCAGCTTTCATTTTTTGAATGACTGTTCATCTACACTCTATTATCACCCTTAACACCCTGTAATTCTTTTATTCTCCTTAAATAACTAATTTGAAAGTCAATGATCTTCTGCCAACCCTCCTCTATCAAAAATTATCTAACTTTCAAACCTCAGTACCATCTCAGATTCCCTCCTTACTTTCTTGTTTTATTTTTTTAGAGACAGGGTCTCACTAAGTTGCCCAGGCTGAACTCAAGCTTCTGGGCTCAAATGAATCTCCTGTTTCAGCCTCCTGAGTTGCTGGAACAACAGGTGTGCACCACCATGCCAAGTTCCGACCCTTACTTTCTATCAGTTACTAAATTCTACTGCCTTTTTCACCAATTCTCTTCAACACACATTTCTTCTAGATCTCCAGCTGAGGCTTTTATTTCACATCTGGATTACTCAATAAGAATGCTTGTTAACAAACACAGTTGATACTTGGCCTCAGTTCACCTCAACGTTCACTTGTAGCTGGTATGGATAGTTTCTAGCCATACTGACAGCTTCCCACCTGAACCACTTCTCTCCTAAGTTCTCCAGCACCTCAGGAGCTTGCCCATCCCTAACCAGGGAATGCTTAAGTGCTGGGAGCATTTTTAGCAGAAATCTCAATCCATGAAGACTGGTTATAGGCAGCAAAAGACCTCAGCCCCCTTTCACTTACTTGGTAGGACAATTCTAAGGCGGTTATACAAGAACATGGACAAGGGTAAGCCCCCAGTTACCTTTCCATTATTGACTTTTTTCCCCTCTGACTACCTACTCCCTCACCTGTGCTTCCTAGCAGCTCAATTGCACCCATGTCCTTATCTTAAGGTCTGAGTTCAAGAAGTACTACAGAGAAACCACAAGGGCTATAAAGGTAATGCTGTCAAGGTCTAGCTTAACATAAAGTCACCCAAGTTGTCTTCCCATCTCAATCTTCCCTCGATTACAGAGAAGAATTCATGTGGATCACAAACCCGTTCTGATCAAACGCCTTCAGTGAAGTCTTTCATAATTTGTCTTCTTTATCTGCTATTACTAACATATGAACTATGAATTGTTATCAGCCAAAGGGTTCTACTGACCCTTTCTCAAATTGTACCTTTCCAGAAACTCGTTAATCTATTCATATTAGAAATGTCCTCCAATATTCACCTTTCAAAGCTCACTCATCTCAAATACTATCTCCACCAAGCCCCTATCACAAGTAATGCCTCTCTCACCTAAATTCCTGAAGAACTTTTATAATACTAAGGCACTTACTGTAATTGTGTAAAAAACTGTCTCACTTGACCACAAGTTCCTTAAAGGCAGAAACTATGTTTCATTCTTTTTAATTTCCAAATGGCCTTGCCCTGGTAGACTTAAAACATTGACCTACTTTAGCCTTCCGAAATAACACTTCAAAGCAACATTTATTTGGATGCACCATTGTTTCTTAAATACTAGTTCTAGGTATATGATATTATATATAATTCATGTGCCTTTTTGTAAACAGTTAAAACCAACAGTTCTCATCTGAGATTCTTTGGAGGATTCCTACTTACGGAAATGCTCCTGCAATCACATGTGGACTTTCAACAAGTTTAAAAATTACACTTGCCTCACGCCTGTAACCCTAGCACTCTGGGAGGCCGAGGCGGGCAGATTGCCCGAGGTCAGGAGTTCAAAAAAATTACAGTATATACTTGTAATCCTAGCACTCTGGGAGGCTGAGGAGGGAGGATTGCTCAAGATCAGAAGTTCAAAACCAGCCTGAGCAAGAGCAAGATCCCATAGCTGGACAACTAAAAATATGTGGGAAAAATTAGCCGGGCATGGTGGTGCATGCCTGTAGTCCCAGCTACTAGGGAAACTGAGGCAAGAGGATTGCTTGAGCCCAGGAATTTGAGGTTGCTGTGAACTAGGTGGACTCCACAGCACTCTAGCCTGAGCGACAGAGCAAGACTCTGTATCAAAAAAAAAAAATTACACTAAATAGAGCTGTTACTTGTTATTTTCCTCTTTAGAAATGACTGCACTTCACATTCTCACCAAAAATCTGCCAGCATTTTATGTACTTCACTTTCTTGTGAAGAATCTATACTCAGTCATATGTTATAGTTCACAGTGCCCTGATCTTAATCTATCTGAATTTCAATTTATGTCAAAGGCTGCTTTAGCAACATTATTTCAGCTTTATGGAAATTCTGATCCTTACACAATCTTGAAATGTTCCTGTCATGGGGAAAGACTTTATTTTTTGGCATTCCCTACTAAGAAGATTAGTATGAGGATCAAATAAGGTTGTGTATGTGAAAGGTCACTGAAAATTCTAATAGCAAAATATAAATGTAAGAATTATCATATACTTAACTCTGAATTTCAGATATTTAAAATCATCTATTTACTACAGACTAATTCCATTAAACCAACCATGTAAAAAAGATTTGCTGATTGATAGATTACAAAAACTCAAAATAGGCAGGAAAAAGTGAAAGCTGGCAATAAACCAGGTCATAAATAAGAAGCAATCTGAAGTAGAATTTCCCTCTTACACATATCAGTTCAATATTTTATTCCAGGAATATTTTTTATACTGCCCTTTTTTTCAATCCTGCCAAAGTAAATGAAATAATATATAGCTCCTAGCATAGTGTAACTATTACTTTTTCTTAAAATTAGCATTGTCTTTCAGTAAGATTCCTAATTTCGCTTTTATATTAATAGTATGAATCCACTAACAATATTTGTATTGTGTTCACGTCAAATAGCCTACTATAATAATCTGATTTGGTCCAACCTTTTCAGATACTACCGTTTTGTCTCAACCAGAAATGGAACTAGGATGGCCTCATTACTTTTTGTAATAGGTTTTTCTTAAAAGAAAAATATGATTAAACTAAAAATATTCTGTAATTTTTATTTATTAAGCAAGAAGTCTAGAGATCCTTGAGGCAAAATTCATTCTCAATCTAGTTTATGTTCCTGCCAGTATTTCACCCTCTGGCTCAATTTTCCAGGCCTAATAGGAATTATATGAGAATGCAAATCCTCAATATAGTTGAATGCACAACACCTAGAAAAATCTCATCATCCATGGAAAAGCTCAACTTTCGCCTTGTAAATATTCAAATGAAGAGCATTTTGTATGTGAGAAATATTTCGGAGTAAAGGTCTGTGAAACCACACACTATGGAAATCTGATCCAAACAAAAGCAGCAGATGGACGGACGGTAAGGGGTAATCTCCTAGTGAGGATCAAACATCGGTCGAAGAAAAATTCCAAGGACGATGACATCTCGGTTTTTCCGTTCACAAGAATAAATAACGGGGCTGCAAGACCAGGTCTCGTCACCCCAGCTGCGCCGCAAAGCGAAACCAGAACCCAGCGCCCAGGAGGGGCTTTCAGTCGCCGCCCGCACCCGCCGAGAGACCTGGCAAGCCGGAGTGGGGAAACCGAGGAAGGGAGCGGAGCCCCTCTCCCGGGCTCACTTCATCCCTCCCGCCTCCTGCTTCCCAGGGGAGAGCCTGCAAGGGACCTTTCCCCGAACCAACGACAGGCTGGCGTCCTCCGCCGACCCCTGACGGAGCGGCCACCACATCATCTCCGCAACGCAGAGCGCTGGGGAGCCGAGGCCTGATTCCCGCCCGCGCGCCCACCGCCGCCCGGGACCAGGAAAAGAGGCCGCCGCAGCAGCCGCACCCCCGGCGCGCGGAAGCGAGAACCGAGACCCTACCCGGCGGCGGCGAGCGCGGCGCCCTTTGGCCCCACGCCCCTCCCGGCGGCGCAGCGCTCACCTCCACGGCCTTCCCCGCGGGCCCCGCCAGCGCGGCCGACGGCGGCTCGCAGCCGCACCTCCGCGAGCGCCTCCTTCACGCCCCGGCCTCGCGAAGCGGCGGCGTCGCGTCGGGAGGGCCGGAAAACGGCGCCGCAGCGCAGCCCGCGGGGTCCCCGCCTCCAGAACCAGCCACTTCCCGCAGTAGCCGCGGCTCCTTCCGGTGTCTCCACCGCCGCCGCAGGCGTCTGGGGCGTCGCCGGGGGCGGGAGGGGGCGGGGCCCGAGGAGAGCCCGCCCCGGGGGTGGGGCCGGCCCAGGTGCCCGCTGACAGTACCCGGCCTGGGTACCTGCCGCAGTTTGAAGTTCAGGGCTTTTTTTCCGTCTTTACATGTGCTCTCCCCCTCTTCTGCGGTCACACTATGGCCATTCTAAGGTCTTGTTTCGATGCATTACAGAGTCCCATGAAGGCTGGCCACCGAAGGGCATCAGGTTTTCGACCTCGTGCAAAGTAATATTATACTTAACAGATCGCAATTCGACACTGTATTCCTTTCGCTCATCTTTCTTCTCCCAGCTCCTCAGGACCTAGATTCTCCGGATGCAACTATGTTTCCCTTTTCCACATATGCACAGAAGAAATTTATCTCTACCATTTTCCCCTTAGGCCCAAATCAAGAAGATCAAATAAAATATTTATAGAAACTTTAGCATCTGATTGGTGACTGAAACATTGGAAGAGACTCGCCTTCTAATTACGTAACTGTTAATTCATTCGATTGATGTTCAAATCCGCGAATAAAAACCTCTAAATTAATAAAAATTGTTAAAATTGTCAGTTTCAATCTATCTCATTACCTCTAATTCTTTGGTCTCCAAAATGGGAGCATGTACCCAAGTGTTGTGCAAGATGCTCAATCTCCATCAGGAACAAGTAGAAAATACAGGAGCTTCTACTTATTTTTATGCTAAACATGAAGGAAATTAACCATGACACAACATTCTATATAGACATTGACACTGAGGCCTCGGTTTGCACCGCAAATGATCACTTATCCTGGCTTTAATTTTCACAGTTTGGATGGTACTCATGATGGTACCACTCCTCCATTTATTTTCAGCCTGTTTCAAAATATGACACTTTACAAGCTACAGGATGTTGGTAAGGTAGTTAATTTTTATTTTAAAAAAATCAAATGTCTAAATGTTTTAAATATTTATACTCCTTTGTAAAGAGATAAGAGAATGTTCATGAACTCATTTATTCCCTGACGTCTTGTGGCAAAGAACTTTCTGACTTAAATGAGAATTTTATAGGTTTGTTTGAGAAAACACAGGTGTTCTAAATTTCTGGCCTTTCCTGTAATGACAAGTGGCTATCAGCAATATGGTACTTAACACAAAAAAATTTTTAATGTATACATTGAACCTATCACTTCAAAATAAAAGTGATATTTTAAAAAAAATAAGTAAGAAAATAACTGCATTTGAAAGACCAGGGCAACGGAGAGAGCGTTTTGAAAAATGGGGTTAGGAAATGTTTCGATCGTTAAATAATTTTGCTTCAAAATGTATGTGTCACCTACAAAAACTCATTTCTGTATCAAAAGACATCATTAAGGGATGAAAAGTCAATCCATCAAATAAAAGATATTTGATATATATATAACTGATAAAGATTCATGTACATATGCTTCCACAAATCAATAAGAAAAACAGGCAACCAAATAGAAAAACAGGCAAAAGTCACTTCTCCAGAATTCCTGCATTGAAAATGTATCAGGGGTATTCTGTTCTTACAGTGTTCTAGCAAATTCAATTCAACCACAAAGACCCCCTTTCTCTTGCTTGATAATCAATGTCCTCTTTGGGCTTACCTGTTCTGGAGGGATTCTAGGGCACTGTCAGTTCAGGGACAGCAACTGACATGCCTGTTCAAAGCAGGTGTGACTCATGCCTAGATGATAGCAGGCAAGTACCTCTCAAGTGGACACCAGGTAAAGTCCTTGCTGTGGACCAGTCCTCATGAAACAAATGCACTCTGACACAATGCAATACCTCTCCCACTTTTAACTTCCACATATTCCTGACCCTCCATTCTTGGGTGTTTATTTTTATCCTTGTATGCCTCAATTCAGAATGCTTACTCTTTTACTTTTCTTCAAATAATATCTCTGGATGGATTATAATGAAGGACACTATCACTGAGAAATCAATTAACTTCCCTCTTGGAGAGGAGAGATTATACATTCCATATGGTGGACGCCCAGCTAAGTCACACTGGTTCTGGAGTAGAATTCTAGAGGTGCCATTCACAGAGAATATAATGTGAATTGTATGACCTAGAGTTGTGCATCAGGCCAGGTACTGAAGTCTCTTCTAATGCAAGAGGGTAAAAGAAGAAATGACAGCACAGAAAAAAAGAAAGAGGAGAAAAGAAGAAGGGGTAGAAAAAGTAAGGAAAGAAGACAATTGAATGGTCATATCAAAACAAATGCCTTCTTGCTTTTGCAACTGAGTAATGGCAAACGAAAAATAGCAATGTACAAAACATACATTTTCTTGCTCACATACCCGAAACTAAATAAGCCTTTGCAAATACCATTCCCTTAGTCAGAGACACTTTTACAGACACTCCCAATCCCTATCCCTCATTCACCTGGCTAACTCCTACCTATATATGCTCTGTTTAACATAGCATATCACTCCATTATTTCCCATTTCAGAATCCTACTTGTTTCTTTTAGAGAATTTATTATAATTTGTAATTATTTTAAGATGTTTTTGTGTACGTAATTTTTTTGTTTATCTCCTCTGAACTTAAGCTCAATGAGAACAGTGACTATATGTCTTGTTCATAATATTCCCAGAGCCTAGCATTGAAGAACTCAAATATTCGTTTGTTCTCAACTGGGGGCAGTTTTGCCCCATAGGTGGATAGTTGGCAATATTCCTGAGAAGGACTGGTGGAAGAAGGCATTAGTCACTTTCCTTTGCATTGCTGTGACATCATTAGTCCCCCTGTGGTTAAAGCCTGAATTAAACCAAGGCTTTAAAATATGTTTTTGGTTATAAGTGCCAGAAACCCAAATAACTGTTGTTCTTAATTTGGTGAACAAGCTAGATTTGGCAGGGGGCAAGCAGAAGCCAACTTTATTCTATCTCATTATTATCCGAAAAAATCTCTGAGGATCCTTCTCCCAGTACAAAATCTGAGACAAAGCATTTGGCTTTTCCAGTCAATCTCATCTAATTAAAAAGTCATCCAATCATTTTCTAGTAATAAAATAATAATCTTTTCCCCCTAGTACCAAAAAAATCCTGTTGAGTGCAATGTCAAAAATCCCAGACTTATATATACAGTTCAAAAATTCTCTGTCACTCTCTCCAGCTTGTTCTTCCTTCTCCCTGGCTGACTAGCTTTTCGGGGGAGGGGGGCCTCACCAGGGTTGGAGAAGACAAAAACAGAAAGAATCTTTCTGGACTGAAACAGTTTTAGCCTGGTGTTAGTGCTGTTTGGATGTAGCTGTGGTGTGAAGCTGACCCTTTTTCTCATGGAGTGCCTCACTGGGGAACACTCACCTATAGTTTCTTGGCTCAGCCATATATCTTCTGGCTGGCTACCTATGACATACACCTCAGTTTCCTGATTTCCAAGGGACTATCCCTACGTTACAGTCATCTCATCCATACTGGCAGTTCTATCAGACAGCTGCTCTCAAGATGACTCAGTCCAGCTTACACAGGGCTCTCACTTGGTCCACAAAAAGCATACCAGTATCTTGTACAGAAGTGTGAGCTGTTTCCAATCAGCCCTGTGTGCATCTTCTGCTCAGAGGCAGCCTCAGCCTCTTGTCTTAGGACTTCTCAGACCTGAATCAGTTATCAGATCTCATTTCTTCAAGATTCCAGTGGACACATGTCATCTTTTTCCAAATGGTCCTCTCAAAGCCCCTCAGACTTGGCCTGACATGAGGGGGAAGCAGTTTCCCCACGTCCAGGTGGTACTCCAATTTGGATGCAGAAGTATTTGGCACTGGCATTTGAAGCTTCTGCCAAGAATCTCTTACCATCTGTTCATTTGTTTACTCATAGAGTAATGGTTCAGGTTACCTAGCTCAAGTTTTCTCAAAAATGACACTATTGCCATTTTAGACTGAATATCCTTTGTTGTGGAGGGTGGTTCCTGTGCCTTATGGGATGTTTAGCAGCATCTTTGGTGTTTACTCACTAGATCTGCAGTCCCCAACCTCCTGGCTTGGACCATACTAGTCCATGGCCTGTTGGGAATATCAGGTCACACAGCAGGAGGTAAGCGGTGGGTCAGTAAGCAAAGCTTTATCTGTATTTACAGCTGCTCCCCATCGCTCACCATCCCTGCCTCCCTACCCCCAGTCCATGGAACAATTGTCTTCCATGAAACCGGTCCCTGGTTCCAAAAAGGTTGGGGACAGGTGCACTAGATGTCAGTAGCACCTCCTCCCAGTGGTGACAAACAAAAATGTCTCCAAATCTATAAAATATCCCCCAGGGGGCAAAATCACCCCCAGCTGAGAATTAGTGCTCTAGCTTAGGCTAGTGCTTCTCAAACTTTTTTCAAATTATCACATCAGATCATCAAGAAAATTATAATACACTGAGATCAATAGACAAGGATGCTTGCAATTAGAGGTTTCCAGCAGGAATCACTGCCTTGGCACTTGAAACACACTTGTGAGCTGGGCAAAAAAGGGGAATTTATTGATATATGGAAGGGTAGCTAAAGTTAGAGTCTTAACATTGCTAGGACTCCCTCATGATCTCTTAATCACTCACCACTTCTTAATTTGCCATCTTACAGTTCTCTCCAAAAGCAGAGGTCCTACTTTAAAATAATCCCAAAGAATGGATTTATTATCTTCACCTGGGTTCAGCGCGTAAGAGCATTCAGCTCTTAGATATCAAAGAACAAGGCACCTCCAATAACAATTAAGTGGATGAATGGATAGCCAATACTGGCATTAGGGCCAAATAAGATCCCAGATGGACCAAATGAGAAAGGACATTTTAGGCAGACAGAATATCATAGGCAAAGCCACATCAACAAAAGAGAATATGCTCCGGTTGGGAACCTACAAGGAGTCAGTATTGTTAAAGCAAAGATTGAGAGCGGGGAATAGGAGAAAAGACTAGATGGAGAGGGACAGATTATAAGTGATCTTATCTGCTGAGTAGTTTTCCTTCTAGAGATCCATGAAAAAGTTTGAGAAAGAAAGCAACATGATGAGATTTATATATTGGGTTACTTGGACAGCAGTGACTGGCATAGAGTAGAGGCAGGCTATTGCAGAACCCAGACAAGCAAAGGTAAGGGCTTAGCAGTGGAAATGGTAATGAAAGTTACTTAGGAGATAAAATTAACAGACTTTCAATTGACTACATGGGAGATGAAGCCTAGGAAGGCTCCTCTGTACAGATCCTCATCATTCTTTGATTATTTTAACAGTTCTTTAACAAGTCTTTCTTACTCTAGTCTCAGTGTCCTCTAGTCCAATGCCATACTTCTAGACTAAACATCACTCTTTCTAAAACACAAATCCAATTATAGAGGTCTTTAATGACTCCTCCTTACCCCAAAGACTCCTTTTTGTCACCAAGGGCCCAGGATGAGGCAAGTAAGTTGCCTAGAATGCAACAGAGAAGAACCATGCACTTGCAGAAACCAGAGAGTACCTCTTCAAATTGTGTGCTGTAGGCACCTTGTTTGCTTCATCCTAATCTCTCTCATGGCCTTAGTTTGACCCAAATAAGCTCCACCTACCTTCTCTTTTGCTATACCCAAACACCCTGTCCTCAAGCTATTCTAGCCTACATTTCATTTTCCTGAAATGCAAAACATTTGCTTGTGCCTCTTCTACTGAGTGCTGCTTTCCTTATGTATGGAATGCCCTTTTGCCTTTTCTCTCAAAAATGTCTAGGATTACTGCTGCTTGATCATACAACATGCATTGTAAAGTCATTATTAGACATTAGACATAGCCATGATTTGTTCACTTTTCTATTTCCTGAACTAAGCTATGGGAAGGGATTTTTCTTACTCATTATAGTATTTCCAGCATTCAGTACAGTACATGGCACAATGTAGGAAATGAACAAATCAATAAACCTGTTATTGAAAGACAAATGAATGGGAAAATATGAAATAAGTATAAGATGTATATTCTAACTAGGAAAGACAGTAATTATCTTGTACTTCTCAAATTTTCCATCATTTAAATATATGCACAGCAGATGCAGCTCTTTTTTAAATTAAATTTGGAAATGGCACATGGTTTTCTAGCCTTTTGAACTGTCATAAGATTTTTTTAGAAGGGCAAAATATGAACTCTTGTTTCCATGTAGTTTAATTAAAATTTTATTGTTCTTTATAGTAAAGTAGCTTTAGAATAAACTTACTTATATAAGCTCTTACTAGAAAAATATCTGTGTTGTTTGCTATTTATTTTATATTTTGATATAAATACATTTCAATGTAAATAGAATATGTGCCTCTTATATATTCTCACAATTGCTAGGGCAGTGCAGTGAAAGCATGCTCTATATCATTTTCTGGTCTCAGATCTCCAGCTCTTACCATTTTTATAATCTCTTTAAACCCCAATTTCTTGCTTTACATAAATGACAATAATAATTTTTTCTCTAAAGCTTTATTGAAATATTCACATACTGTACAATTCACTCTTTTAAAGTATACCCTTCATTGGTTTGCAGTATATTCAGATTTGCACAACTATCGCCACAATCTAAACTTAGAATAGGCTGGGCATGGTGGCTGTAATCACAGCAGGAATCACACCTGTAATCACAGCAGGTTGGGAGGCTGAGGTGGAAGGATCTCTAGAGCCCAGGAGTTCCAGACCAGCCTGAGCAACATAGTGAGACTCTGTCTCTACAAAAAAATTTAAAAATTAGCCATAGTTTGGTGTGTCGTGACATGTGCCTGTAGTCCCAGCTACTTAGGAGGCTGAGGTGGGATGATTGCTTGAGTCCGGGAGTTCAAAGTTATAATGAGCTATGATTGCTACACTGCACTCCAGCCAGGGCTTCCAAATACATTCAAGAAAAAAAAGTTTACAACATTTAACATTTTCACGACCCCAAAAAGGAGCCCTGTACCCTTTAGCAGTCACTTCCATTTCCCCTCAAGCCTCCCATCCCTAGGCAACCACTAATCAACTTCTTGTTTCTATAGATTTTCCTTTTCTGGACATTACACATAAATAGAATCATACAATATGTGGTCTTTTATTACTGGCTTCTTTACTTAGAATAATATTTTCAAAGTTCATTCATGTTGTAGCATTTATTAGTACATCATTCCTTTTTATGGCCAAATAATATTATATAACACATTTTATTTTATCCATTCATTGGTTCATGGACATTTAGGTTGTTTCCACTTTTTGGCTATTAAGAATGATGCTGCTATGCGTATTTGTGTAAGTTTTTGTGTGGATGTATGTTTTCATTTCTCTTGGTATTAATTAGAAGTAGAATTACTGGGTCATATGGTAACTCTATGTTTAACATTTTGAAGAACTGAATCTGCACTATTTGGATGTGTATATGGAAGCACTGTACTCTGGATAGATGTTCTAAATTAGCATCTAGAACCATATTCTGAGTTCTAGTGCCTTAATTGGCTTAGTTCTTTACAGGACTTGTAGAGGGTTCCTGCAAAACACTTTGAGTGATGAGAACAGAGATACAATGGCCAATATATACCCTACATCAGAGGTCCTCAAACTTTTTAAACAGGGGGCCAATTCACTGTCCCTCAGACTGTTGGAGAGTGCGCACTGTGGGCCCAGGACAAGTCGGCTACTAAGGAGGACAAACAGGCAGCAGCAGCAAAAACACCCAGAGGGCTGGATAAATGTGCTAGGCAGCCCGCATGTGCCCTGTGGGCAGTAGTTTGAGGACACCTGCCCTATATCATTGTGTTAATTTGAAAGGAGGCCCTGAAGTATTTCTGGGGACTCTGCCAGGTTTTAGCAGTTAATGTAAAAGATAATTGGAGATATGAATTACCTAAAAGTGTTAATCTATTTAGGTGACGTAATTGTTTTTAAATCCTAAATGTGCTAGACTTCTTTGGTCAGGCTTAATGTCACTTGATAAGTGCTGTTTCCACTGATCACTCATGAAGTACATTGGCCACAAATTGTCTGAGCTGTAGTGAGAAGTGATCCTGAACAACCTAAATAAAATATCAGATTACATTCAGTGGGATTCATATGACCCACAGGAAAATTTTTCTTGCAAAGTTGCAAGTACAGGCCACTTCTGCTGCAAGCCTTTTTCACTGTTCCGCCATCAAAGGCCTCTCTGGATAGTATATTGCTTTTAGGCTTTTCCAATTGGCATAAACTCCAGGGCACAGAGGTTGAGTTGTCTGTTTCTTAAAGTCCCTTTATTTGGCTTGAAAGGGGGATAGGATGAGATAAGCACTCTCCTTTCTGCACTCCTGGGAAGGGGAAGGAGAAGGAGAATGCAAAGCACTCCATAAAACTATCTTGTAGGCATTTTCATTCTCTAAACTTCTTTCATCAATCCTGCCATATCATTCCAGGGAGGTGCATGAGAACTGAGGATTGCTAAATGGGCTACACATTTTTCCAGCATGTCCTGTGTGGATGGCCTAGCATCCGTTTTTAAAATTCTTAGGATAGTTGGTATCTATTTTTCTCAGCTTTGGAGCTTCTGCCAAAAGACACTAAAGAGTCCTATTTAATATGAAATATACCTTCAAAATGTGTGCCAGGATCGTTCTTTTTTTTTTTTTTTTTTTTGAGACAGAGTCTCACTTTGTTGCCCAGGCTAGAGTGAGTGCCCTGGCGTCAGCCTAGTTCACAGGAACCTCAAACTCCTGGGCTCAAGTAATCCTCCTACCTCAGCCTCCCGAGTAGCTGGGACTACAGGCATGCGCCACTATGCCCGGCTAAATTTTTCTATATATTTTTTAGTTGGCCAATTAATTTCTTTCTATTTATAGTAGAGACGGGGGGTCTCGCTCTTGCTCAGGCTGGTTTCGAACTCCTGACCTCGAGCAATCCGCCCGCCTCAACCTCCCAGAGTGCTAGGATTACAGGCATGAGCCACCGCGCCTGGCCAGGATCGTTCTATGGTCTTAATCTTTTTATGATGTTATGGACATTCTGGTAAAGTCTGTGGATCCCCTTCTCAATGTAATGCTTCTATGTGCATAACACAAAATACATAGGATTACAAAGGAAACCAATCATATTGAAATAGAGTTTCATCCTTGGACTCTATCAAGATACAAGTACATAGGTTAAAAACTTACATAAGAGGCTGGGCACAGTGGCTCATGCCCATAATCCTAGCACTCTGGGAGGCCGAGGTGGGATAATCACTTGAGCCCAGGAGTTCAAGACCAGTCTTAGAATATAATGAGACTCTGTCTCTACAGAAAACAGAAAAATAAGCTAGGCATGGTGGCATGTACCTGTAGTCCCAGCTACTCAGGAGGCTGAGGTTGGAGGAGTACTTGAGCTCAGGAGTTTGCAGTTGCAGTGAGCTATGATGATGCCACTGCACTGTAGCACCAGGTGACAGAATGAGATCCTGTTTTAAAAACAAAACAAAATAAAACAACAACCTCCCCCCCCCAAAAAAACTAACATAAGAATCTTAGTGCTTTATAAGAATTATTACATTTATCTTTCTAACACCTCAGGAGGAAACTGAGGCATAATGCAAGAGGGTAAATATCTTGCCTAAGACCACTGTGACATCCCAAGTTCCTGACACAGAGATCCTAAATCTCTTGGGATTTCCTGTTGACAGGAGTGCCTTTTGTTCTAATGGGGTGACTGTTGGTGGGCTTCAGGATGGATGGAGGATAGTCACCAGAAAAACCAAACCATGAGGTTTAGAACTTTCAGTCCCATGGCCCATCCTCTGTGGAAGGGAGAAGAGTTGGAGATAGAATTAATAATCAATAAGGCTGGGCACGGTGGCTCAAGCCTGTAATCCTAGCTCTCTGGGAGGCCGAGGTGGGCGGATCATTTGAGCTCAGGAGTTCGAGACCAGCCTGAGCAAGAGCGAGACCCCATCTCTACTATAAATAGAAAGAAATTAATTGGCCAACTAATATATATAGAAAAAATTAGCCGGGCATGGTGGCACATGCCTGTAGTCCCAGCTACTTGGGAGGCTGAGGCAGCAGGATTGCTTGAGCCCAGGAGTTTGAGGTTGCTGTGAGCTAGGCTGATGCCACGGCACTCACTCTAGCCTGGGCAATAAAGTGAGACTCTGTCTCAAAAAAAAAAAAAAAATCAATAATTCTTACATGATGAAGCCTCCATAAAAATCCCTAAAGTATGGGGTTCTAACAGCTTCTGATTGATGAACACATCCATATGCTGGAAAGGTGGCACACCCCAACTCCATGGCAACAGAAGCTTCTGTACTCAGGACCCTTCCAGTCTGTGGAATATGTAACTCATCATCTGGCTATTCAACTGTATCCTTTGTAAAATATTTTGTAATAAACTAGTAAACATAAGTGAATGTTTCCCTCTGTTTTGTAAGCCATTATAATAAATTATTGTGTATGAGGAGGGGATTTTGGGAATCCCTGATTTATAGCTGGTTAGTCAGAAGTACAGGTGACAACCTGGGACTTGTGACTGACATCAGAAGTGGGGGTAATCTTGTGAGACTGAGCCCTTAAAAGGTCTGCTGCACTCCAGGTAGATAGCATAGACTTGAATTGAATTGTAGGACACCCAGTTGGTGTCTGCAGATAATTGGAGAATTGTTTGGTGGGGGGAAAAAAAACGCTCTATTTATTTAGTGTCAGAGGTGTTGAAAGTATAGAAAAATAGTTTCTTCCCCCTTTAATCATGCATCTAGGAAGCAGCAGAGAAAGAATTCAAACCCAGGCAGTCTGACTCCACAGCACTGTTTTGATGCTATGCATACAAGATGCCCTACATTCATTAATGGTCACTGTGGTAGGTATTGCAGTATTTGGACAGTGGTAACAACTGATATTGTCCATGAACTCCACTCTCTGGTTTAGTGAGTATTACATGACTGCTTTGGTTATCTCGGGGAGGGACAGGCCTTTAGAATTAATCCAGGCTCTACTTTTTTTTCCTGGTACAGGATAGCAGAAGACATCGAGTCCCCTGTTTTTTATTTGTTTACTTTTCTTTTACTTGTAGCTAACATCATCTTAACTAATATACCCAATAATGGCTAAGATTGAGCACAGTACTCTGCCAACCCAGAAGAAAGACTTGGAGCAAATTACATTTGGTTTAGAAAAATAAATGAAATGCAGCATTTCTTATTCTCTGGTTGAAGAGTAAAATCTGTACCCATTGTGTAATAGTATCTCTCTCATAATGTTTATTGGGGAATTAAAGGAGATAATGTTCTCAGGAAAGTTGCTTTAAGTGGTAGTCATCACCATTACTGCTCTTCCCATTAGGTTGAATGTTTGGAAGTTGTGGCAAATAGGGAGGAGGCAGCAGAGAGGAAATTGGGGATATAAGCAAAATTAGCTTTACCAATTCCAGATTCAAGTCTCAAGAGCTCCATTTACTTTATAAGTGCAAAATATTTTCACATAAAACTCAGTCTGTGCATTTTTAGTTATTACTCCTCTAGTAACATCACACATTGGAGTTGCCATTCTCCCTATTTTCCATTTGACTAAATGGGAATTTTGAAAACAGAGAGGATTGCTCATTCTTGTGCCTTAGATAACAATAGTAACATTTGCT
This sequence comes from Mirza zaza, assembly GCA_008750895.1. Lineage (NCBI taxonomy): Eukaryota > Metazoa > Chordata > Mammalia > Primates > Cheirogaleidae > Mirza > Mirza zaza. The sequence continues at coordinate 9,380 of VSMD01025057.1, read as the reverse complement.
CTCATGTTTTAGCTAGCTTTGCAACATTATTTTGGCTTTTCACCACAAATATGCTCAGCAACTGGAATTCTTAAACCTCTGAGTCTGACGGAATATTTTGGCTAAGGGTGGCACAGAAACAGCATCGTGGGTTTTTTGTTATTATTTTTCCTGCCCTATCTCCCTATTAGTTTATTGTGTATTAGACAGAACCTAAGAGCAGTGGCTATTCCGCCTAATAATTGGCCACATTTTCACAATTCTTTGGTTGCCTAATTCAGAGTGAAACACTGAGAAAAGCTAAAATTAAATTGAAATCAATAATAAATGTATCCTCTATACACGGTTGGAATGCCTCTTAACACACATTCGATTGAGGGCTGAGGGTCCATGGTAGAAGTTCTTAATCTGGGATGCATGGATTGGTTTTGAGGGCTTGAAATTGTATAATACATTTTTTTCTTTCAATAATGTATGAGCATTTCTCTGTGCATTCTTCTGGGAAAAGGCTCCATAGTTTTCAGCAGATTCACAATCGTCCTAGATCCCCCAAAAGGTTAGCAACTACGATAATAGTTCTTCACACGCTTGTAAAAGAACGCAATTTTGTTCTATCTCGTTCTCACGTCCACCTGAAAAGACGGGAGCCTCTACCCTCAACAAAAATGGCAGCCGCTGCTTCACACGCAGCCCCTCACACGGAAAGGCGAGAGGGCACCTCCACTGTCTCTCCACAGTCGCACTCCTGACCCCGGAAGGACTCCGCCTCCCGCGGCCAGGCTGCCGCTCCGCGTCCGGCTGCGGCTGGGAAGCAGGCGTGGGCGGGCAGGCCGCACCTGGCCTGGAGCTCCAGGTACGTGGGTGGCGGGACAGGCCGAAGCTCAGAGTGGGGTCGCGAAGTTGTTGGGCCAAAGGCCGCGCGGCGAGAGAGGCGCAGGTTCCATCGCTGGCTTTAGCGACCGAGACTCCTGAGTTCGCCGTGGGGCAACGGAAAACCGGAGGGTCTGTTGCCGTAGTACCCTGCGCCCGCTGCATCCTGTCTGCTGGCAGAGGCCACGCAGGGTCAGGGTCTGGTTAGGGCTTGGATGGGAAAGCGGGAGGGCCCCACGGCCGGAGGGAGGCCCGCAAGGGGAGCGCTGAATCGGGGTGAGTTCTCCGAGGCTCTGAGCCTAGCGAGGGTCTCGGCGGCCGGGCTAGGAGGAAGCCCCTTTTCTGGTCCTCATGTTAAAAAAAAAAAAAAGGAAGACTGCGGAGGAATGCTGGAGGTGGGGCAGAAGGTGAGGTCCGATGTTCGGCTTGGATGTCAGTGGTTTTGAGCAGGGAGTGGTTTTTGGATATGGTAGATTACGCTTCTTGGAAGGCGCTTTCAGAGAATAATATATCTTGGCTGTATTGTGGCGTCGGGTTCTTCTGTGAAGTTATTAAACATCTGTTTTCTGGACGGAGGACTCCCAGAGATTTTGTTCTTGCACGGACCTTTAAGACCTCTATCATTATTATTTTATTTTTGTTGCAGCGAAGCATTTTTGCTCTGTTTAAAGTATCTTCTCAGAGTTTGGTTGTGTAGATTTATGATTCACGTCAATTTTTTTGGTATTTCAGACTTTCATTCTTGGTCGGATTATGAAGTCAAAGTTGTAGAATTTTAAAATGTTTAAGAAGCAGATTTATAAGGCCAGGCACGGTGGGTCACACCTGTAATCCTACCATTTTGGGAGGTCGAGGCAGAAGGATCCCTTGAGGCCAGGAGTTTGAGGTTGCAGTGAGTTATGATGATGCCACTGCGCTCCAGCCCCAGCCACCCAGCGAGAGACTCTCTCAAAACAACAACAACACACCAGCAAATTCTATTTAAAACACTTATTTTTAATTCTTAAGTGGTTGAAATATTAGAAGCAAGTAATATTACACAGGACAATATTTTTGGTGATGTTTTAGACTCGTTCTACAAATTTGAATAATCATGAAACTACCTTCATGTTTGTTTTAATTATACTTCTGAAAGCAGCTGAAATGACAAGTTTCTAAAAAGATATTCAATTAATAATGGTTAAGTTTGCAGTCAGCATCCTCACTGATTTTAATGAAAGGGAGTGGGATAATTAGAATGCAAAAAATGGAGATTTGTCGAAAGTCTGTTAAGAAAATCACTGCAGCAAATAGAAGTGTTTGCTTAAAAATCTGGAATGCCCTATTTATGGGGAAAATTACTTTGGGTGAATTACTCTTGATTTTTTTTTTAAGTGCAGTAGAATAGATTGCTTAATGATCTAGAATCTATTTAATTAGTAAAAATGTTTCAGCATGGTGGTGTGCCCCTGTAGTTCCAGCTACTCAGGAGGCTGAGGCAGAAGGATCACTTGAGTCCAGGAGTTTGAGGTTGCTGTGAGCTATGATGACGCCACTGCAGTCTAGCCTAGGCAACAGAGTGAGACCCTGTCTCAAAAACAAAAACCAGAAGGGAGTAGTCTACTGGAGTCTAGAAAAAGAGAGCACAGAGATATAGGCAGAAATAAAGGACCTAAGGAAAGTACAGCAAATAAGTGTTTATAGAGGGATTATTGGTAATTTTAATTTTCTCTTTGGTGATACAGAATGCTATACCAAGAAAAGAAAATACTGAATTTGGTAGGCATAGACATTCTGGTTACTGGAGAAGCCTATTGTCTTGTGCACCAGAGATAGTTTTCAGACTTTTTCTTGGTGGGGATGAAATATTCCTCAGGACCCTTTGATTTCTTGCCCAACAGACAATGTTTTTGACTTACTAGTTCAGCTTTCTACAGTATTTTAATTTCAGAGAGGGTATGTTTTAAAAGAATATGTAAGTAATCTGGTCACTAGATAGTGTGCTTCTTTATCATACATGATTTAATTTGTAAACTGATTTATACACCAATACCATGTGAATTTGTTTAGAGTGTGTTCAGTTGGGTACACTGATAAAATTGAGTTTCTAGCTTTACAAAGCAGAGACCCAGACCCTGAAACATTACGTTTCTATCAAGGTTCCAATACCTTAAGAATCTCTCTTTGAGTGACAGCTGCTTCCTCTGTAGATATCTGACTTTTCTTTCTTTGGTTGCAAGAGAATTAGCAATATCATTAAAGCAATATCATTAAAGCAAAATTATATGGCATATATGTGGCATTTCTTTTATGATATTTAAAATCGGACAGTAGTAAAATAAATGAATGAGTCTAAGGCTCCTCTCCAGCCCCAGGAGTCTGTTCCAGATTCTATTTAGCAACCTCTCCCCACCCCCCTCCTGTTATATGAAATAAATGAGTAGGAAGAAGTAGATTTTAAGTTACTAACTAAAAGCTGACACATTTTTATTTAACCAAAAAAGAGAGGATCTGGGAACTGGAATTTTCTAGGAATGTTTACTACCTAAACTAAAAGTTTAAATCTCACTTTTGCTGCTTTGGTGATTAATAAATATAATTTCAGCTCAAGTATAATATCATGAATAATTAATTGATTGCCAAAAAAAAAAAAAAAGGCTGATAGAGCGAGCCAAGTTTTCAATTTGTATCTTTCATTGGTAAAGTAACCAGAATTCGTTGTGGCCAATATGTTTTTATGTTTCATTTAATGAAGGTTAGAAGAGGAGTCATGTCAGAAGAAACAGTAAGCGAATCACAGTTTTCCTTGAAGACTGCAGCACTAAGAGTGTTTGATCTTCCTCTGTCTTGGTACTCTTCTCTCTCCCAGGTAAACAAAAGAAGCAGACACAAAGTTGAATAATCATGTTTATAACTCTTAAGAGGGGATTATGTTATTTTAAAAAAAGTTCCTATCTTAAGTGAATTTACACAGTCTATTACAATTATTTTCAGTGAATTATGTTATTCCAATAAACCTGTTCTCACTATTACAATCCTTTTTATTTTGGTAAAGTACACATAACATAAAATTGACAATTTTAACCATTTTTAAATGTACAGTTCATTAGCATTAAGCACATTCACATTGTGCAACCAATCATCAGATTTTCTATTTATTATATAGTTTTGGTAGGCTTAGTGTTTCTAGGAATTTGTCTATTTAATCTAAGTTATCCAATTTGTTGGTGTATAATTGTTCACATTATTCTCTTATAACCCTTTTTATTTCTATAGAATCAATAATAATGTCCCTGTCTTCATTTCTGATTTTATTAATTAATGTCTTCTCTCTTTTTAGTCCATCTAGCTAAAGGCTTGTCAATTTTGTTGATCTTTTCCAAGAAGCATCTTTTGGTTTCATTGATCTTTTGCTGTACAGTCTTTCTGTTCTGTTTCATTTATCTCTGCCCTAACCTTTTTTATTTCCTTATTTCTGCTAGCTTTGGGTTTAGTTTGTTCTTCTTTTCTAGTTCCTTAAGTTGTAAAGTTAAGTTGTTGTTTTGAGATCCTTCTTATAGTGTATAGTCTTACATTCATATGTACATTAAATACTAATATATTTAAATTTGATCCAAGAAGAATATTTTCTTTTTGATAATAAGGTCATGCAAGTTTATAAAATATAATGAAAAGTAAAGTGTTCTTAATGTTATTTTTAGAATTAATTTTATTATTATTATTATTATTTTTTTTTTTGAGACAGAGTCTGGCTTTATTGCCCAGGCTAGAGTGAGTGCCGTGGCGTCAGCCTAGCTCACAGCAACCTCAAACTCCTGGGCTCAAGCAATCCTGCTGCCTCAGCCTCCCAAGTAGCTGGGACTACAGGCATGTGCCACCATGCCCGGCTAATTTTTTTTTTCTATATATATTAGTTGGCCAATTAATTTCTTTCTATTTATAGTAGAGACGGAGGTCTCGCTCTTGCTCAGGCTGGTCTCGAACTCCTGAGCTCAAATGATCCGCCCGCCTCAGCCTCCCAGAGAGCTAGGATTACAGGCTTGAGCCACCGCGCCCGGCCAAATTTTATTATTGAATCTTTAGCATCCAAAATGAAGGAGCTGATTTTTTCCCCCTGAATCTCATTTGGTTTCTGTGAGCACTAGAGGGAAAAACATAGAAATGGAAAAAAAATAACAATTGATAATGAGTGTAGTTGAGATATTATTGAAGAGAGGTTCTGAAGAGAATAATTCAAGTATGTAATATGTTAAGTTTTGATACACACATAAAAATACATAAATATATGTGAAATCATCACGACAATCAAGATGATGAACATCCCCATCATCTCTAAGTTTTCTCATTTGCTTTTGTAGTCTCTCCCTCTGCACCCCCTTGTCCAGCTCCTCTCCCCTACTTGTCCTCAGGTAGCTACTGATCTGCTTTTCATCACTATAAATTAGTTTTCATTTTCTGGAATTTTATATAAATAGAATCATATAGTACATACTCTCTTTTGAATGGCTTCTTTCACTCATCCTAATTATTTTTGAGATTTATTCATGTTATTTTGTGTATTAATAGTTGATTCCCTTTTTTTCACTGTTTAGAGATAAGCTTTATTGAGGTATGCTGTACATACAATATAACATGTACCCATCTTAGAGATACATCATCTTAAAATTTTGGCATGCATACAGCTATGTAGCCACCACCTCCATTGAGTTAATATTTCCAGCATCCCGTAAGACTCCCTCATTTCCTCAACCATACTCCAACCGTAGACTCAAGGAGTCATTGACGTTTCTGTCACTACAGGTCAGTTTTGCCTCTTTTTAAATTTCAAATAAATGGAATCATACAGTATAAACTCAATACGTTTGGCTTCTTTCAGTCAGCAGGAGATTCATGTTTTTTCACATAGCAGTTGTCTATGCATTACTGCAGAGCAGCATTCTATTGTATGGACGTACCATGGTTCATTTATCCCTTCACCTACTTATAGACAATGTGTTGTTTCCACTTTTTAACTATTGGAATAAAGGTCCTGTGATCATTCTTGTACAAGTCTTTGTGAGGTCATGTTTTCATTTCTCTTGGGTAAAATATCTAGGAATGGAACTGCTGGGTCATAATGTAAGTGTGTAAAAAGCTGCCAGAGTAGTTAGAAAGTGACTGTACCGTTTTCTGCTTCCAGTGGCAATGTGTAAGAGATCTGGTTATTCCATGTCTCTGCCAACAGCTGGGATGGTCAGTCTTTTTAATTTTAGCCATTATATTGGGTTTGCAGTGGTATTACACTGTGGTCTTATTTGTATTCTCCTAATGACTAACGATGCTGGGCATCTTTTCATGTCCTTATTTACTATTCATATGTCTTCTTTTACAAAGTATCTCTTCAAAGTCTTCTGACCATTTTTAAAATTTAATCTGATCATCTTACTGATTTGTAAGAATTATTTTTCTTTTTCTTTTCTTAGAGACAGGGTCTCTTTGGCCCAGTGCAGTGGTACAGTAATAGCTCACTGTAGCCTCGAACTCCTGGGCTCAAGGGATCCTCCTGCCTTAGTCTTCTGAGTAGCTGGGACTACAGGTGCATGCCACCATGCCCCAATAATTTTTTAATTTTTTTGTAGAGATGAGGTCTTGCTGTATTGCCCAGTCTGGTCTCAAAATCCTGGCCTCAAGTGATCTTCCCGCCTTGGCCTTCCAAAGTGCTGGAATTACAGGTGTTAGTTACTGCACCCCACCTGTAAGAATTCTTTATGTATTCTGGATACACGTCTTTGGTCAGATATACCTATCGAAAATATTTTCTCCTAGTCTATGGTCTGCATTTTCACTTTGTGTCTTTTTAGAGTAAAAGTTTTTAATTTTAATGGAGTCTAATTTATCAATTTTTTTCATTTATGGTTCATACTCTGCCAAACCCCTGCCAAACCTCAGCTTCCAGAAGTTTTAGCTTTTATACATAGGTCTATGTGCTATTTGAGTTAAATTTTGTGTCCAGTATGAGATAAGTGTTAAGGTTCATTCTTTCCCAAGGGTATCCTGTTGTTTTACTATTGTTTGTTGAAAAGATTCTCTTTCTCTCATTCAGTTACTTTGACTCTTTTGCAAACAGTCAACACTATATTGCCGAATTATTTCTGAATTTTCTATTCAGTTCCACTGATTTACATGTCTGTCCTTGTGCCAATACCTTGCTGTCTCAATTAAGGCAGTTTGTAGTGTGTCTTGAAATCGGTCAGTGTAAGTACTCTAATTGGTTATTTTTCAAAATTATTGTTGGCTATTCTAGGAGCTTTACATTTCTATGGAGATTTTAGAAATCAGTTTGTAGATTTCTACCCAAAAAGCTGCTGAGACTTTGGGATTGTGTCAAACATATGGGTCAATTTGAGCAAATTGCCATTGTTAACTAAAAAAAAACTAACAAGGTTTATACTTTGGAAAAAGTAGAGCTTTATTTTTTATAAAGGTTAGCAATCTGTTGGGTGGGCATTTCAACAGACTGAGAGCGGAGCCCCAGCCAGAAGCCAGGCACATGTGTTTCAAAGAAGAGACATAAGGGAACAGGATTTTATACTGAATGTGGTAGTCAAAAATATATATTCAACAAGCTATAGGAGGAGTCATGAATATTTATAAAGGGGAAATCCTGTATTCGTAATTGTGTTTTATATCTCTTTTATCCTGCCATGGCTGGGAACTCAGTTTTAAGGTGTTTCTGGGGTCCTCTTGGCCGAGAGGGGTCTATTTAGTTAGCAGAGGGTTTAGGATTTTATTTTTGGTTTACACCATCTTATTGACTCTTCCAATACAGAACCATGGTATCTCCATGATATTGTGGAATATATATGTGGTCTTTCTATTTCCTGACATACAGCTCCTGGAATCTCCATAGTGACAATAGCGTCTTTTGTGTGCTATTGAGTTGACTGGTGGCTGGCACCACTGGGTAGCTTCTGGATGGGGCTGGTCACCAGAAAGATCAAGGCAGGATTAGAAGGTTGGGACATTCAGCCTTACCCTTCAGTCTCCAGGGAGGGGAGAGGGGCTGAAGGTTGAATTGATGCCAATAGCCAATAATGTAATCAATCATGCCTAGGTAATAAAGCTTCCATGAAAACGCTTAAGGACAGGGTTCAGAGCTGAATGTGTGGAGGTGCCAGAAGGATGGCGTGTCTGCAAAGTACATGGGAGCTCTGCCCCCTTCCCACACACCTCACCCTATGCATCTCTTCCATCTGGCTCTTCGTCTGTATCCTTTGTCATATCTCTTAAAGTAAATGAGCATATGTAATGAAGTGGTTCCTTGAGTTCTGTGAGTTGTTCTAGCAAATGAATAGACTTTGAGGAGGGGATAGTGGAGTCCTGTTTCATAGCCTCCTGGTATCTGAGATGGAGCTCAGTCTTGTGGGACTGAACTTTCAACCTGTGGGATCTATTGCCAATTCCAGGTAGATAGTATCTGAACTGAGTTAAGTTATAGGACACCCAGCTGTTGTCCCTTGGAGAATTGCTTGGTATGTGGGGAAACCTCCCCACAGCTGGTATCAGAAGTGTGTTGAGTCTGTGGCTCTGTGGTAGGAGAGGGGGGAAAAAGAGTTTAATTTTTCCTCTGGCAACCTCTTTCCATTTGTTTATATTATTAGGTCATCTTTAATTTCTTTGTTACATCTTAGTGAATTCCTTTTTGTTGCTGAGTAGTATTCCATTGTATACTTGTACTGCAGTTTGTTCACCTGTTCACCCATTGATGAACATTTGGATTGTTTTGTGTATTTTTAATTATAAATAAAGGTGCTAAGAACATTCCCATACGGGTCTTTATGTGGACATGTGCTTTCATTTCTCTTGGGTAAATACTTAGGAGTAGAATGACTGAGTCATAAGGTAGGTATACATTTAAATTTTTAAGAAAATGCCATACTTTTCCCAAATGTGATTGTAACATTGTTATGGCCAGTCTTTTAAATTTAGCCATTCTAATATAGGTATATAGTAGAATCTTATTGTGGTTTTAGTTTACATTTTCTAATAACCAATGATGTTGAGTGTGTTTTCGTGTCCTTATTTGGCATCTGTTTATCTTCTTAGTTGATGTATCTATCTAAAGCTTTTGCCCATTTTTAAATTGGATTTTTGTTTTCATATTAAGTTTTGAGAGTTTGTTATGTGCCCTGAATAAGGAAAATATTATATCAGATATTTGATTTACAACTATATTAATCTCAATCTGTGATTTGTCTTTTCATTCTCTTAACAGTACCTTTCAAATAGCAGATTTTAATTATGAAGTCCAATTTATCAACTTCAGTTTTTTTTTTTTTTTTTTTTTTTTTTGAGACAGAGTCTCACTTTATTGCCCAGGCTAGAGTGAGTGCCGTGGCGTCAGCCTAGCTCACAGCAACCTCAAACTCCTGGGCTCAAGCAATCCTGCTGCCTCAGCCTCCCAAGTAGCTGGGACTACAGGCATGTGCCACCATGCCCGGCTAATTTTTTCTATATATATTAGTTGGCCAATTAATTTCTTTCTATTTATAGTAGAGATGGGGTCTCGCTCT
>VSMD01025051.1:0-36328 GCA_008750895.1 Mirza zaza | reverse complement strand
TTTGAGACAGAGTCTCACTTTATTGCCCAGGCTAGAGTGAGTGCCGTGGCGTCAGCCTAGCTCACAGCAACCTCAAACTCCTGGGCTCAAGCAATCCTGCTGCCTCAGCCTCCCAAGTAGCTGGGACTACAGGCATGTGCCACCATGCCCGGCTAATTTTTTCTATATATATTAGTTGCCCAATTAATTTCTTTCTATTTATAGTAGAGATGGGGTCTCGCTCTTGCTCAGGCTGGTCTTGAACTCCTGAGCTCAAACGATCCGCCCACCTTGGCCTCCCAGAGAGCTAGGATTACAGGCTTGAGCCACCGCGCCCGGCCTCCTCTTGTGATTTTAATCACAAGAATGTTAGGCCTTTAGGTATAATCCTGTAGATTCCAGAGGTTTTGCTCATATCTTAAATCTTTATTCTCTCTGCTATTCAGATTACATAATTTCTATCAACCTGTCTTCAAGTTCACTGACTCTTTCCTCTGGTATCTCCATTCCACTATTTAGCCCATTCACTAAGTTTTTTATTTTGGTAATTTTTCAGTTCTAAAATCTTCAGTTTCTTTCCTGAGACTTTTTCATTTCATGAGTGTTCCCCCTTATTTGAAACATTTTTGTACAATAGCTACTCTAAAGTCTTTGTCAGATAATTCTAATGTCTGTGCCCTCTCAATACTGTCTTTTTCTATGTGACTTAAATTTTCCTGGTTCTTTGTGTGCCAAGCAATTTTGGATTATATCCTGCATATTTTGAATATTATGTTATGAGACTCTGAGTCTTGTTTGAGAAGACTCTCCATTCTCTTATGGAGAATGTTGATATTGTTTTGACAGGCATTAAACCTGGTTGGATTCAGGCTACAAGTTCCAACCAGCCTTTTGTGCTTTGTGATTTCAATGTCAGTTTCATTTTCAAAGCCTTTTCAATGCTAGGTAGGTTTCTCCCTAGGCTGTGGTCTGTTCCTTTGTTCAATTCTCAGAGTCTTCGGTTATGCTCTTTAGGATTAGAGGCATATGGGTACAGTTTGGAGGGTGAGCCCACTAGTTCATAAATAACATTATGGGGTCAGTTTCCCAAGCTCCTCCTTGTCTGGGATGGCCCTTATACTTTCTAGTTCCCTAAGGCTCCCTTTTTCAGTTCTCTGACCAGAAAATAAGGATTTATTTATCTCACTTCACCACACATCTGTAACTGAGCCTGCATCCAGGACAAGGTGGCAAGAGGACAGAGAAAACAAGCAACAGAGATTCGACCCATTCCTTGGGGTTTTATTTCCCAGTGCAGTATGATTTATTTCCAATTAGAGAGGAAGGTTCCCCCCTCAGAGTTTTAGGCTGGTACAGGCCTCATTGCCATCTCTATTGCTGCACGGAAGCTCCTTTCTCATTCCCTGAGCCTAAACTAGAGGGACTTCTGGAGCTCTCTGTCTGTGTTGTGCCCCTTCAGGTTTTGAGCGACCTTGAGTCTAGGCTTGTGGATGTTAGAGGGGGAAAATGGTAAACTCACCACCAGGTTCAGTGGTACTTCAAATTCTCATTTTTTTCCCTAGTCTGGCTGTTTACTTTTCAGGGTCCTCAAGTAGCTGCTTCATGCATTCTGTCCAGGTTTTATAGCTACATTCAGTGAGAGACAGGACAGAGTGTACCTAGTACATCTTACTCAGACCTGGGACCTGTCTCTCTCATTGATTTTAGAATTTTTTCTCTTTAACTTTGATTTTCTGCAGTTTGATCATTATGTGCCTATGTATAGTTTTCTTTTATTTTTCTTGGTGGAGATTCAGTAAGCTTCTTGAATTATACATTAATGAGTCATCAGTTTTAAGGCCAGGCACAGTGGCTCATGCCTGTAATCCTAGCACTCTGGGAGGCAGAGGCGGGCGGATTGCTCAAGGTCAGGAGTTTGAAACCAGCCTGAGCAAGAGTGAGACTCCGTCTCTACTATTAATAGAAAGAAATTAATTGGCCAACTAATATATATAGAAAAAATTAGCCGGGCATGGTGGCACATGCCTGTAGTCCCAGCTACTTGGGAGGGTGAGGCAGAAGGATTGCTTGAGCCCAGGAGTTTGAGGTTGCTGTGAGCTAGGCTGATGCCACGGCACTCACTCTAGCCTGGGCAATAAAGCAAGACTCTATCTCAACAAATAAAAATAAAAAAAACATTAGTTTTGGGAAATTCCCTGTCATTATCTCATCAAAGATTTCTTTTGCTTCCCTCCTTCTGGGACTCTAAGTATTCGTTTCATATTGTCCTCTATGTCTCTTACACTTTATGTTTTTTCTCTCTGTGCTTCAGTTTACATAATTTTATCCATCTTTTAATTAACAGAATCCTTCTTTTGCTGTGCCTGGTCTTTTTTTTTTTTTGGCCTTAAACTAAAAAAATCTTAAAGGTACTTTATAATAAGAAATGAAAAAGTTGTTCAGCTGATTGTATATTTTCGTTTCTCCTGTCAGAAATAAGTGACAGAACCAGACGTATAAGTTACTATCTATACCATGATTTTATTTTTCCAAAAAGAATTTTTAAAATATTCTATTATTAGTTGAGGCACCTCCATTGTCTAACCTGGAATAAGACTTTAAATGAACAAGGCCGGGCGTGGTGGCTCACACCTGTAATCCTAGCACTCTGGGAGGCTGAGGTGGGTGGATCACTCCAGGTCAGGAGTTCGAAACCAGCCTGAGCAAGAGCGAGACCCCGTCTCTACTATAAACAAAAAGAAATTAATTGGCCAACTAATATATATAGAAAAAATTAGCCAGGCATGGTGGCGCATGCCTGTAGTCCCAGCTACTTGGGAGGCTCTGAGGCAGGAGGATCACTTGAGCCCAGGAGTTTGAGGTTGTTGTGAGCTAGGCTGATGCCACGGCACTCACTCTAGCCTGAACAACAAAGTGAGACTCTGTCTCAAAAAAAAAAAAAAATAGACTTTAAATGAACAGATAATAGGAGAGGGGATATATTTTTCTTCCCTCTATAGGATAGCTCCTATATGAATAAGGAAGAAAGGGGTTCATTTATTTATTTAACAAATATTTATCGACTACCTACCATGTGACAAGTTGAAGATATCTAGGTTAAATAACAATGCATTCTACTACTTAACAGGGTTTACCCAAAATCCATTTAACATTGTACCACTTCCCCCGCCACCAAGAGTTCAGGGGAAGAGACTAGGTAGGCTAGCTTTACTGTACTTATTCATTCCATTTTATTTAAAAACAGAACAAAGATTTATTAAACATCTAGTAATTTTGTACCAGGCAGTTTGCCAAGCATTGGGAAGTACGAAGACAATTAAAACATGGTCCCTTGCCTTAATAGAATTTCACACCCCCAGCTAGCATGTGGCTCATGCCTGTTACCCTAGCACTTGGGAGGCCGAGGCGGGAGGATCACTTGAGGTCAGGAGTTTGAGACCAGCCTGAGCAAGAGCGAGACCCCCGTCTCTACTAAAAGTAGAAAGACTTAGCTGGGCATGGTGGTACATGCCTGTAGTCCCAGCTACTCGGGAGGCTGAGGCAGCAGGATTGCTTCAGCCCAGGAGTTTGAGGTGGTTGAACTGGGTTGACGCCATGGCACTCTAGCCAGGGCAACAGAGTGAGACTCTGTCTCAAAAAAACAACCCAAAAGAATTCTATACCCCAGCAGAAGGACTCAGACATATATATAGGTACCACAAAGTATTAGAAATACTATGATAGAAATATATGGTGCAGTGGAGGCAGAGTGGAAGGTAGCTGAAGTAGTGATTTCTACTAGAGGTAGAAGACCCTGCCAGGGGAGACAAAAACTTACAGTAAGTCTTGTAGTGTTAGTATAAGTTGCCTGGAGAGGAGAGGATAGGAGAAAAAGGTATTTTCCACCAGCAGTGATTAATTATTAAAAGTATGGAAGGTGAATTACCATGCAATTTATTTAAAATACACAAATAGTCTAGTAAGACTTTTGTATAAAACTTGGAGAAAATTTTTGTTTTTCTAATTTATTTCTTCCCTCCTAATTTTTAAAAATCTTTAAAGGTTATCAACTGGCAAACATCTCTTCACATTCCACCGCAAGCTAAACTGAGTCCTGAAGCTTCTGATCTTATTATTAAACTTTGCCGAGGACCAGAGGATCGTTTAGGCAAGAATGGTGCTGATGAAATAAAAGCTCATCCATTTTTTAAAACAATTGATTTCTCTAGTGACCTGAGACAGCAGTCTGCTTCATACATTCCTAAAATCACACACCCAACAGATACATCAAATTTTGATCCTGTTGATCCTGATAAGTTATGGAGTGATGATAATGAGGAAGAAAACGTAAATGACACTCTCAATGGATGGTATAAAAATGGAAAGCATCCTGAACATGCTTTCTATGAATTTACCTTTCGAAGATTTTTTGATGACAACGGCTACCCATATAATTATCCAAAGCCTATTGAGTATGAATACATTAATTCACAAGGCTCCGAGCAACTGTCGGATGAAGATGATCAACACACAGGCTCAGAGATCAAAAATCGAGATCTAGTATATGTTTAACACGCTAGTAAGTAATTGTAATAAGGATTTGCAAAGGGGCCTGAAATGCAAGGTTTTTTGAGGTTCTGACAGCAAAATTATGCAAGTGTGACAGAGCTATGTATTTGTGCTCTGTGTACAATATCTTATTTTCCTAAATTATGGGAAATCCTTTTAAAATGTTAATTTATTCCAGTCTTTTAAATCAGTAATTTAGAAAAAAAAAAGTTATAAGGAAAGTAAATTATGAACTGAATGTTATAGTCAGTTCTTGGTACTTAAAGTACTTAAAAACAAAAAATAGTGCTTTGTTTAATAAAAGGAGAAGCTTTGTTTATCTATTTGTATATATGCTAAATAATTTTAAAAGACAAGAGTTTTTTAAATTTTTTTGAAAGACAGTTTAGTTTTATCTTGCTTTAACCAAATATAAAACATATTCCATATTTACAGAGCTTTTCTTTCCCTCCTAACCTTGTTTTTGGTACAAAATAAGCTAGAGAAATTAAGCCATCATGTTGGTGAGCTAATGATAATCTGTGTAATTCACATCCTGGAACTAAGAGATACAAGGTTGAAATAATATTAATTTTTATCAGAATGAAAAATAATGCAGTTTATCTTTTTTCCTCCCTTGGTGGAATATTTAATCTTCTAGCATTTATTTCTGAAGAATTTCTGGCTTTAAAAGAAGCCAAAGCACTACTAGTTTCTTTCTATATTGGTATTTTTAATGCTGCTTCCAATTTTAAAAGGGAAAAAAGCTGCCATAAATCAACATTTTCAAATACTAAAAGCTAAAGTCTTTCATATTTTTACTTTGAAATGAAACAAATATTTCCCACCATTCTAAGAGAAATTATTTTCAGTTTCATATAAAACTTTGATTACCAATTATTGTGGGTACTCATTTAAAAAGTACTTTTTCTATATAGTGACTAGTTTTGATTATGTCATCAATGTTACAGGTTTTCTCTTTCAGAACAGTGTTGCATATACAGATTGTTACTGGCAAAGGAAAATCTGGCTATTTGGCAATATTTTACCTAAGTGCAGATTAATAGATGAAAAAATTAACCGTTAATTGAGATAGATATTAATAATTAGAGAAAGTTATATAGTGGTCTTAGTAGAAAATTCAAGTCCTTTTAACTTATTTAAGGTTAAATATGTTTTCAACATGTCTATTATATATAACGCTTAGGTTCTAGGGAAGACTCATGGTTTCAAACCAAACTACACATAGCTTATCTTTTAGGAAGTGGAAAAGGGCTCTATTTTGACTACAGTAAAATTTGTATTTTATTTTATTTCCTTTTCTCATAGAATTGTTTTATCAAAACTTAGTATTTGTGAATAAGAGGCATAATTTTAGTGATTTTTCAAACTTTTAACTTTCTAAAAGCTAATGAAAAATGGAAACCATGTATGTAGTTAAATTAAAGGCAAAGCTGCTCCAGTTGAATGGCAGGGAGGCCAAAGAACATTTATTACTCACATTTCCCAAATTTCTACAGGTGGCCTCTTAGAGCTCAGCTTGAAAAACCACTGCTGTGTTATCGTGGGCTTTTTGGGGTCACTGGTTCTTTTGAGAATCTGATGAAATGGTGACTCTCTTTTCAGAAAAAACATGCACACCCACACATACACATAAAATGTTGCATGTTGTTTCAGGAGGTTCTGGACATGTTGAAACCTGTCACAGGCTCTAGGTTAAGGACATCTATCCTATAATAAAATTGATACATTAACCTAAGAACTTTGCTTTTAATTTACTGATTCGTACTCAGATTAGTACATCTTACAATAAACACTGATAGTTTGTGATGGAAAAGGCATATAGCATGTGATAAGATAACCTTAACAAATGCCTCTGTCTTGCTGGGACAACACTAAGATGTTTTTAAATACACCAACACCATTTTGAGGACACTGAAATGTTTGGCTCATTACAGGCTTAATACAGAAATGTTTCTGAAGGATTTCTAATCAGAGAATTGTAAGAAAATGCACTATTATGAGATGGCAGTCTTCACGGAACATTTGCTTAGTCCCATAAAATCCTATGCAAAACAAAATAATTAGTTCAAGAATTTTTAGCTTGTTACTCACATTTATAAGATATCCTCTTGCTCTTTGGGCTTTTCCAGTTAGATTTATTTAAATTTCATTTAGTTGTTTTACTTCTGGACTATGGTGCAATACAGTAGAAAATAACTTTGTTACATTTATGTTGTAGGAAAACTAAGGTGCTGTCTCCTCCTTCCCTTCCCACAAAATCTGTATTGCCCCTATTTGTATTTGTCAAATGTAACAGACACTACAAATTTTGTATTCTTTTAAAATTTCCTCTGACAGTATAAGCCTTCTGTGTTTATCTGAAGCAGTATACAAGCCTTTGGTATCTGCAATTTTAATAGTTTGGATATATTTATTAGCCATTTTATTCCTGAACTACATCCAGTTCTTCCAGTATAGAATCTGGTGCTTCCTGACCAAAAAGATGAGAACAAAAACATAAAAAATATAGATGCTCTCAATTGAAATGGAGTGAAAACATTGGTTCTACATGTTTTCTTTTTAAAATAATTTTCTCATTCATCAGAAAACTTGCTGTCTTTCTTATGCTTACCCCTTTTTATGCATATCAATAGTATTTATAAAATATGTTCTATAATTATGTTATTGTAGATACTGTTATGTATTGTCCAGTGACATCATAAGGCAGGCCCTATTGCTGTATCTTTTCTACCTTCTTATTTGTAATAGAAACTATAGAATGTATGATTAAGAAGTCACTTTGAGATTGACTTTTTTAAAAAGTTATTACCTTCTGCTGTTGCAAAGTGCAAAACTGTGAGTGGAATTGTTTTATTCTGACTTAATAATATGTTAGAAATTAGAGAATACAGTGGGAGGATTTTTAGACATTGCTGCTGCTGTTACCCAAGGTACTTTAGAAAAACTTTTTTAATCAAAAATAAACAAAAATTCTTTTGGTATTTAAAGTGAAACATTTAGCCTGTTCATTTTAATCTAAAGCAAAAGTAATATGGGTCAACATATCGGTATATTTGTAAAATGCCTTAATATATCCCTTTGCGGAAGGCACTACACAGTTTACTTTTATAATTGTATTGTGTATATACGTATTTTGTATTAAAATTGAATCAATGGCAACACTACAGTTTTATAAAATCATGCTTTGTTAGAAAAGGAATTATGGCTTTGCAGTATAACTAAATTGTTTTGCATACTTCTGAATGTAATAGATATGAATAATCAGCCTGTGTTTTTAATGAATCTATTTGTATATTCCCAATCATTTTCTCTAGTGTAATGTTTGCTGGGATAATAAAAAAAAAAGCAAAATTCAAATCCTTCAATTAAGTGTGGAAAGGTAACTTTTAAGCTGCTTAAATATGTCAATTTTTTATTATTTATTTTTTTATGTTTCATTTTCTGTTGCTACAACATTTAAGTATGTCAATTTTTTAATTCAAAAGTTTCTTTTAATATTTTTATTCTTTAAGAAAATTTATGATTAAAAATTTGATGCTTGGCCGGGCGCTGTGGCTCACACCTGTAATCCTAGCACTCTGGGAGGCCGAGGCGGGCGGATTGCTCAAGGTCAGGAGTTCAAAACCAGCCTGAGCAAGACCCCGTCTCTACTATAAAAATAGAAAGAAATTAATTGGTCAACTAATATATATATATAAAAAAAAAAAATTAGCTGGGCATGGTGGCGCATGCCTGTAGTCCCAGCTACTCGGGAGGCTGAGGCAGGAGGATCGCTTGAGCCCAGGAGTTTGAGGTTGCTGTGAGCTAGGCTGATGCCATGGCACTCACTCTAGCCTGGGCAACAAAGCAAGACTCTGTCTCAAAAAAAAAAGAAAAATTTGATGCTTTGGAATTAAAATATATAACTAATGATAGTGCCTAGTTAGGTTAAGGCAAACCTAATATAGTGTAAATGTCAGATATTTCCGTTTAAATGTTTTCATTTTTGTCCAATATAAATATAATAACTTTTGTGTTAAAGACTTCCTTCAGATTGTAGGTTTAAAACTTTTTAATTATTAAGTCCTACATTTAATATCATTTGAGTACACTTTATAATTTTTACTTATTTTATTTATTTACTTTTTTAAGAGACAGGGTTTTGCTTTCACCCAGGCTAGAGTGCAGTGGTGCGATCATTACTCACTGTAACCTTGAACTCGGGCTCAAGTGATCCTCTTGCCTCAGCCTTCCAAGCAGCTAGGACTACAGGTCATGCCATCACACCTAGTTAATTTTTAAATATTTGGTAGAGATGGGGGATCTCACTGTGTTGCCCAGGCTGGTCTCAAACTCCTGGCCTCAAGCAGTCCTCCTGCTTCAGCCTGCCACGGTGCTGGTATTACAGGCATGAGCTATTGTGCTGGCCTTGTTTATAATTTTTGAAGTATGAAGTTGTTGGTTAATCTTCTTTCCTTTATTTGCAATCCTTTATCACAAATTCTTACTAGATAAAATATACATATTAGCCGGGCGCAGTGGCTCACGCCTGTAATCCTAGCTCTCTGGGAGGCTGAGGTGGGCGGATCCTTTGAGCTCAGGAGTTCGAGACCAGCCTGAGCAAGAGTGAGACCCCATCTCTACTATAAATAGAAAGAAATTAATTGGCCAACTAATATATATAGAAAAAATTAGCTGGGCATGGTGGCGCATGCCTGTAGTCCCAGCTACTTGGGAGGCTGAGGCAGCAGGATTGCTTGAGCCCAGGAGTTTGAGGTTGCTGTGAGCTAGGCTGACGCCATGGCACTCACTCTAGCCTGGGCAATAAAGTGAGACTCTGTCTCAAAACAAACAAACAAACAAAACAACAACAACAACAACAAAAATATACATATTGATGTTTTAATCTCATCTCAACTTTATATGGATGGACAAATACTAAATTTTTCTTCCTCTTTTTAAGAATTACCATCATTATGTTTCCTTTTATCTCCTTGTATGTACTCCTTTATAAATTTGTATTTGGCCTGCATGAGGCCATTGTACAGCTGATACTAATTGAATTATTCCTATGATTATTTTGCCTCGTTGTGGACCCGCATTTGGCATACTTAAAATTGTGACTATGCTGTGCCAAAGCCACACACTCACACACACATCTGCTTTTGTATGTGAAAGGTAAGAGGGAGTTTGCCAAATGTAAGTTTGAAGCATAAACAGTTATTGTCCACAGTGTCTGGTCTTTCCTTCTTCCCTTCAGTAACACAGTTGCCCAGAGACTCTGAACATTTTGCTGGATTCAGACTCTGGATGGAACTTTGGGTTGTTTCCCTGGGTTAAGTTTGTTCCGTGATAGGAAAAAAAAAAGATTCTCATGAATGCCTAGCTCCCAGAGGAGTTGGCTAATGACAAAGGCTCCTCTTGTTTCCCAGTATCCATCCTCCCATTGTTCCTTTTACTAATAGAACTCCCTTCCCTTTCTGAGTTTTGACTGCCCCACTACAGTACATGTTTCTCATATTCCCTTGTAATTAGGTGTGGCCACATGACTAGGTTTTGGCCATTGTGATATGAGCAGACATGATATGTGCAAATTCTACATGCACTTAAAGTTGATATTCCTTGCTCACTACTTGCTCCTTCCCTCTGATGGAACATGTACATAGTGAATTTATGTTGCACATGAAAATTAAGAAAACACTAGTGATGGTGGATCAACAAAATGAATAGAACCTGGTTACCTGAGAGATTGCTCTGACTCCTGGGTTTGAATGCAGTGGCCTCATCATAGCTTGCTGCAACCTCAAACTCCTGGGCTCCAGCAATCCTCCCACCTTGATTACAGGTATGAGCCACTGCACCCAGCTGCCTTCCCAAAATTTCTACGTAACACTTCTGCCCAGAAATTAGATACATGGCCACACCTAGCTGCAAGGGACTCCGGGAAATGTAGTCCTTTTTCCAGGTGGCCTATTTCATCAAACTAGGTTTTGTTATTAAGGAAAATGAGTATTTGGTGGGCCAATGGCAGTCAGTCTCTGCCACAGTGAGCAAATTGGGGGAATTTCTATTTCTTTGAATTTGAAAGCAGAGTAATTTGCTGAAAGGGCTGGGTAGCTGGCTTGAGGAAAGCAATGAAAGTCTGAAATAATGAATGGGAAGAATGAAACAGATAAGTGGGACAGGCAGAAAAATATGTTTCAGGTGGGTTATAAGGTATGAAATTGTGAAGCATCAATCTTCATAGTGGTGTGATTTTTCTCTGTAGCATTCAATAGTCTGGTAGTAGATTAGTGATGGAAGCTATTATTTAGGAAGAATGTGTATAACATTAGTGAAGTACACTGGTAGTTCTGTCCCAGCCAGTCTGTTACTGCAGATACTATATTACATAATCTAAAAATCTAGCAAATATTACTTCTAGTTAGAAATTTGTAGTATTATTTTTTTGTTTGTTTTAACACACAGCTTGAAAGGCAAGAAATTTGTAGTCTTATACACACTCCGTACCCCAAGAGATGGCTCAAATGTTTAAAATATGTCCAGGAGGAGTGTCAGATGCATTGACCAGGTGAATGAAATTAATAACTGGTCCTGAGAATCCCTCTAGATTTCTCTGTGAAATGTTAAAAATTGTCTCTTTTTCAGGCATTTGGTGAAAAAAAAAATTGTCTCTAATTCTTTGAACTGATTTTATTTTACTTATCTATAGATATCTAGTTAGTGCCCACAATATGTCAGACATTGCTCTAGTCAAGTGGACAAAGTATCTGACTTAATTAAGTTTACCTGCTGGGGCAAGAGAGACAAATATATAATGTTGACAGATGGTCCTTATGGCCATTCTGTGTAATTCCAGAGGTTACAACAACTCTTGTAACAGTCCTCCAATTCTCTCTTTCCTCCAAACCTTCTTACTCTTAACTGCTAAGTAATCTTATTTGCTATATAATTTATGTTTTCATTGGAAAAATTTCAGTGGCTTCTTTTTGCTTACTGAAAATTTAAACTCTGTAGCTGGCTCATCCCCTTTCTACCTCTTTTCCCATAACTTCTCTTCATGTGTCCTATGATCCTGCCAAATTTTTAATCTGACCATTCAACAGGAAAATAAGATCTCAGATTTCTGAGTTCCAGTATGGACACAATCATTTTAAAAGGGTGGTGGTTCTATTAATAGAAACCACATTGTAAAAGAAGAAATAACTAGTGTAGTAGTTTGAGGATGGTACACAAATATTCAATTTCTCCTTCAGGGCACACTGTAGACCAGAACACCCCCATTCCTTTGAAGTCCAGCTTGACCACATGACTTGCTCTGGCCAGCAAAATGCGGGCATTTCATTGTAGCATGTGTCATATCCAAGCAGAAGCTGTGCAATTTATCTCTTTTTCTTTTTTCCCTGCCAAGAGTCCCAGTGCTTGCATCCACTCAGCTATGAGCATATACAGTTGACCAGAAAAAAAAACATATTGTTTGAAGCCTCTGTGATTTAGGGGTTATTATAGTATAACCTATTCTTCCCTGACTATAACGAGTAAAGAAATGGAAGTAATGAATGTAAGCCACTTGCATTGTCATTCTGCTTTTAAAAAAAGTCCTCATTGAGGTATAATTTACATACAATAAAAAGTATTGATTGCATATGTACTATTTGATGAGTTTTGATAAATATATATCCTTGTGTAACCACTACCCCAACAAAATATTTCCTTGGGCCTCTTTGCAGTCAATTTCCCTCCCCCACCAACTGAATCCACCCTCAGGCAACCAAACACTGATCAGCTGTTACTATAGATTAGTTTTGCATGTTCTAGAATTTCCTATAAATGGAACCATTTAATGTGTATTCATTTTGTGCCCTTTGATAAGTTTTTAAACTGTAAATCGGCTTTATAAGTTAGCATACTTTTGCACTCGTTTAAAAGATGAAGCTTGAGTGCTGGGAACAGTGTGGCTCCTACCTCTAATCCAGTTATTCAGGAGGCTGAGGCAGGAGGATGGCTGGAGTCCAGGAGTTCGAGGGCGCAGTAAGCTGTGATCTTGCCACTACACTCCAGCTTGGGTGACAGAGCAAGATCTCATTTCTAAATAAATAAATACATATATACATACATGCATACATACATACATGCAATGCAGGCGAAATTCATTCAGTCAACAAATATTTATTGAGTGCCTACTAGGTACCAGACAGTGTTTGGCACTGAATATACAGCTGTCAAAAAAATAGAATGTTTCATGAGGCTTAAAGTCTTATAAAATTCTTAAATATGTAGAAAATAATAGCTTCGCTATGTTGAATATGAACCCTTACTGTAATAGAGCTTAGGAAACTAAAGGAAAATAAAATCTTAGGACCCCCAAACTCATTATGCCACGGGGAGAGTTAAGCCTGGGAACTGAGTCACATTAACACTGCCATCCTTTTTCAGATGGCAGTGATTTCACAGCCCTGTGTCATGACATACATAGGCCAGGTTCCCACAACGACAAAAGAAAGGCCTTTTGCCTCTCCAGATGGCAGCCCTCACTGACTGCTTATAAGGAAATTCCTTGTAAACCCCAAAACCTTTCAGGATACATATCCCCCTATAAAAACAAGTGCATGATAATCACAACTTTAGGTCTGCAACCCAAGTCAATTCTTAAACCTAAGTTCTGTTAAGTCTCACATTGACAATATGGGCTTATCTCCACAGACACAGAACAAGGTCGAGATTAATCACTCCTCTGTCTACACTGAGAGGGCTACATAATTGAATTTTCCCTCTCTCCTTTTGCAAAGGTTCACCTTATTTTATGTAAAACATAGATTTACTGAGCATTAATTAGAGCCTCACAAGAATGTAACCATTTGCCTCACTGCCTACCCTCCTCCCCTTAAATACTGAGTTCCCAAAACACTTTGGAGAGCACAGGTCACACATGCTTTTGGGGTTTGTGCTTTTCCTAAGGGACATCCTCAAACTCTGGTTTAATAAACCTCAACTGATTGTGACTCTCAGTCACTCATTTTTGGGTTATCAAAACCATATCTTTTGGAATCAAAAACCAATTCAGGGAGGTACAGATTGATCACCCTAATTAGGTGAATTCAACCTTTATCTTTTCCACCTCAGCCTCCTGGGGTGGCTGGGACTACAGGCATGCGCCATCACCTCTGGCTAATTAAAAGAAAAAAAAATTTTGTGTGCAAACAGGGTCTCCCTGTGTTGCCCAGGTTGGTCTATACTCCTGGCTTCAAGCGATCCTCCTGCCTCGACCTCAGTGGCTGGGACTACAGGCGTGCAGCACCACACTTGGCTGGGTTTTCTTGTCATTGTTGTTGTTTAATTTCTTGCAGAGATGGGGTCTTGCTGTGTTGCTCAAGCTGGTTTCAAGCTCCTGGCCTCAAGGGCTTCTCCCACCTAGGCCTCCCAAAGTGTTAGAATTACAGGCGTGAGCCAGTGGGAAACCGTCTTTACTGCCTCTTTTGCACCTCGGGCAGAGGATGGAGAATGATAAGAGAGGAAGTATGGCCAATAGCACGGTCTAAATCACATATCTGAATCCTGAAACATCGTTAACTTTCCTTGTTGACTGTTTATATGAAAAGAATGACCAAAAAAAAATCAAGAAAACAAAATTCCACCAGCAGCGTGTCTGAACACCTTTGTTTACCGCTCCCTACTTTATTCCAGTTATGCCGCGAGATGGACCCCAGCAGGCGAGTTCCGAGTAGTAGGTTCTAAAACAGGATTTGTCATAAACGAATTGCTTGACCCTTGACACTCACCTGTAAAATAGACACTCTGACTTCCTAACCTCTGAGGAGTGTGGGCAAAATAAAATGGGAGGGGAAGTGAGCAAGCACTCTAAAAGGATACTGAGGTTCGCGACCGAGCACTACTCGAGGGTAACACCACACCTGCTCGCCGCTGCGGCTGCCGCGAGCCGGCGGCGAGAAACTGCGCAGGCGCGGCCCAGCGCCCGGCCACCCCACCCCCCGCCCCCCGCCGCCGGTCCCGCCCGGCGCGCGCACGCCGCCCGGCGTCCTCGCTCCCGGGGCGTCGCCCCGCGTGCGCCGGAGTCGCCGGGCTGCCCCTGGCACCGGAAGTGGCCGTGGCGGGTTTGCCTTTAAATTCTCGGCCAAGAGAAACAGCGCCGGGGCTAGTGACGGTTAACTGGGCAGTACTGGGGCCGTGAGCGGAAAGCCGGGTGGTTGGGGCTGGGCTGAGCCTCTCCTTCCTCGCTCGCAGGAGCTCCACTCGGCCCTGCCCTTGCGCCTGGCGGTGGGCGGTTTCCCGAGGAGCCTGGGCCGCCACAGGTGAGTGTTTGCCGTCGCGGTGCTCTGGGGACCCCGGTTGTCCCCTAACTCCGGGCCGGCTTTGCAGTGAGGGCCCGCTGAGCATCCTGCGGTAAGCCTGCCTGCGCCGACGTCTTAGATCCTTGCCGTTGTCGCTGGCACCTGTGGCTCAGGCGACAGTCGCCCCTGCCTGAGGAATCCTGTCCGGCCAGGACCTTTTCAGAGGCTCCTGTCGATCCCATCGAAGTCACCGGCAGAGAGAACGTGTTTTTAGTTCTTCGCTTTTTTGACTGGTAGTCTCCCAAATCCGTCCACGCCTACCCCGCCGGCCCGAAACTGGCACCCGTGAAAAACCCCGAAAGCCGTGACATTGGGGTACGCCTTACTTTCTTACAGTTTGTTAGGTTGATGTGATATTGTTGGGAATGTTGTTTTTTATTTAGTTATTCTAGAGCCAGGTGTCCTCTGGGAGGCTTATGGCCCTTTTGTTTAGAGTTGATACCTTTTAGAAACTTACTCCTCGAAACATTTGTTTCATACATATATTATATGGTCACAAAGTTAGAGATAAACGTGAATACTTAAGTGTCTTACAGTGGTTAATCTCAAGCCCTTATTTAATCAAAACTAGTTTCCTTTTTAAACTGCGGAGTGCCACTTTTAGCTACTAACTTCCGACGGCACAGTGATGCACCGTTTTCTCTTGAAAGCACTAATGTATGTCTACTTCTTTGCAATCGGACCTTTAGTTACTGCTGAAAACTATTACTGATGTTTTAGAATGTGTGCAATAGATCTTTGACATGTAGTCACAATGATAGTCACTTGCAGTAGATGTCAAGAAAGAGTTTTGTAATGTTTAGAAAGTCTTAAATGTCTCAATATACAGCCCTATTTTCTTTTCCAAAGGAGATAGTTTTTGTAATCAGTGAGTTCTCATACCAAGAAATAGGAGCAGCACTCTTTGTTTTGTATTAACAACTTGGGGCCTGTAACATGCCTTAAAAAAAAAAAAGCCAGTGATGATCGACTTACCAACATTCCTAGATTATGAAAAGCTATATAAAGCTCCTTTATGGCATTGGTTATTGAAGAAGGTTTTGTTTTATAGATTGAGTACTAGGCATACTGCATAGTCTGCAAGGATTCTGCACCTGTTTTTGAAACTGGTATCACAAGACTTGACAAATATTGAGGATTACAGAACCTTGTACTATTTTTTTTTTTTTTTTTTTGAGACAGAGTCTCACTTTGTTGCCCAGGCTACAGTGAGTGCCATGGCGTCAGCCTAGCTCACAGCAACCCCAAACTCCTGGGCTCAAGCAATCCTGCTGCCTCAGCCTCCCAAGTAGCTGGGACTACAGGCATGCACCACCATGCCCGGCTAATTTTTTTTATATTTATTAGTTGGCCAATTAATTTCTTTCTATTTATAGTAGAGATGGGGTCTCGCTCTTGCTCAGGCTGGTCTCGAACTCCTGAGCTCAAACAATCCGCCCACCTCGGCCTCCCAGAGAGCTAGGATTACAGGCTTGAGCCACCGCGCCCGGCCAACCTTGTACTATTAATACAGTAATAGTACTGTATTAATGTTGGATTTCTGTTTACAACAGTGGTTTGGGTTTCTTTTTTTAACTACTTGACTGTTTAAAAAAAGATAGTATTATTACATTGATAATGTCAATGTTGATAACATGCTAAATAGATTTTGCTTGTGGTGTTTATTGATATGGCTTGGATGGCTTATAAATTACATTTTAATTATTATACTTGCTGATTTGTTTTGTTTAGGGTAAACTGAAAGAAAGTTTACCAAATATATATATAGTGGACTTTATATGTATTTTTTTTTCTGAACAGTTTTTTTTTTGGTGCTTTTTAAAAATAGTGATAACTTTCTTATACTTGAATATTTATTATAGGATGATTACATAGGTAAGAAAAATGTATGCCATGCTATAATAGGTCACGGGTCACTCATTTATTGTGCTTATTCATAATCATCAGTGAGTGATGTAAATTGGCATATGTTTTCTTTCATATCCCAGAGATGAACATTCTGAAAATTCCTTACTAGTGTATTGCCACTCTTAAAAGTCACACACACTTGGTTTACTGCCTTCAGGAAGATGCATGATTGGGTTTCATGATCAGTTTTTGTTTTAGGAAATAAATTTTGCGAGTATTTTAAAACAGTTTCAGGCTGTCAACATTAATGCTGAATTTTTAAGTCTGTGCTTTAATATTAATAATATTCTATGCTTGTCTCCTCTTAGTAAGGAGGAAAAAAAAACAACTTACAATAAAGTAATATCCAATAAAATTCAAGGATTTCAAGGTCTAATTCTGTTTTACTTTTGTCTTTAATGCAATTCCTTCCAACTCAGTTGGTGCACCTTAAATATTTTTTGAATGAATGACCTATGCACATTATGGTAAAAACTGCAATATAAGTGCAACCCAGCCTAAGATTTCGTCAAAAATTAAATGGGTAAGGTATCTTCTTTAGGTGTGTAATAGGGAGGGTCCCATATTTGTTGTTAAGAGAGGGCATAAGAATCTTAGAACTCAGGGGGGTGGGGGGGAAGGGCATTTATTGAAACCTTAAAATCTGTACCCCCATCATATGCCGAAATAAAAAATAAAAATTAAAAAAAAAAAAAAGAGAATCTTAGAACTCAAATTGTTACCTTTTCTTTTTCAGTCTCTTTGGTCTTCTTTTTCCTTATCCTAGAGGAGAAAATAAAACACTTTTAGTCTCTTTGTGGAGATACTATACTGCATCCCATGTTGTTTGCTAAAAATTTTGCTGTAAAATGGAGTTCTTAGTATTTAATTTTAAAAATTTGATTCTGTTACTTGCAATTTCATATTGCATCTTGCTCAATTTAAATAAATTTAATCATTAGCAAAGTTGTAACTACTCAAGCCATGTAAGCAAAAGGCAGTTCTGTTAGAATAATATAAAGGAAAGACTTGATGTGAGATAAAGCAGGCACAGCCTATGGTTATCTTTCTGTTTAATAATCTGTGTAACTAGGAGTATGAATTTTAGGGCAATCTCATTTTCATAAATGTTCTATTAATGTTGAGCCAATAGGTAATGTTTTCAGTTCATAGTGCTTAAAATTTGGTCTATTAGCTTTTTTCCAAATAGATTGATGTCTTCAAATATTGCCAGATATTGTGCTAGATAGACCCAGTTTCTGTCCTCCTCCAGTGTAATTTTAGCAATGATAAGGATACATTTTGAAAATTGGGAGAATTGCATAAATTTACAGTGTTGACATTTGTTTGAGAAGTGTGTTTTAGGCTTAAAGGATACTAAAGGAATGGGGAAAATTATCTTTGTCTAACATTTAGTGAACTAAGGGTGCTTTCATACTATTTTCTGTAAATACATTGTTTCTCTGATAACCAAGGATTTTTCAGGTTATTTGTTAATAACCTTGGATTGACTTTACGCTTGTTAAAAAATGTCAATTCATTGGCTCCTAAGGAATTTATCTGATTAGAAAGAGAAGTTTAAAACAAAGAACCCTTAAAGAAGGCCCAAAGTGACTTTTATGAGCTTGGGGCCATTGAACCATGGCCCTCAAAAAAAAAAAAAAAAAATTGAGGACCACCTATATATAAGTAATTAATTTAGACTTTTTATTTTTTTTTTAGTAGGAGAAAGGGCAGACAGATCTGGAGGGAGTTTATTAAGGAAAAGAGAGAGGGAAAATATATGAGAGGCTTGATATCCAAGCTCATCCAGATCAACTGTATACTTTCAGCAGTTGGCCCTAATTATACTCTTCTAACCTTGCCCAAACTAGGTGTCACTATAGGTCATGGATGGCTTCAGGGCAGAAGTAATCACATAGGTATCAAGCTGTAATCCCAGTTTGGTAGGGATGAGCTGAGGATCCAGGAATGTGACGTGCTACGGGTTAGGAACTGGACAAAGGACGGAACTCTTGGTAGTTAAGACAAAAACCTGGCAGTATTCGTTCATTCAAAGATTTATTGAAATCTGTTTGCCAACGTGGTTCTAGGTGCTGTGGATCTAGCAGTAAATAACAGAGACATGGTCACTGGCCATGAAGCTTTTTTTAAGGTGGGATATTATCAGTGGTCATGAATCCAGGGAGTCACTGCGTGGGACCTATTGGGATCTTATTGTTTTTCTTTTGGACCTCAGATGCCCAATCTTTTTTTTTAACCACTTCGGGACCAGCGTCGACTGTAGTTGACAGCCACAGATGAACGCGCACAGCGACTTTAGCTGACAGCCATGATATGACTTTTCTGATTTTTCATTTATCAAAATAAAATTGTGAACATTTAAAAATGAATGAAGGCCAGGCGCGGTGGCTCACGCCTGTAATCCTAGCTCTCTGGGAGGCCGAGGTGGGCGGATCCTTTGAGCTCAGGAGTTCGAGACCAGCCTGAGCAAGAGCGAGACCCCATCTCTACTATAAATAGAAATTAATTGGGCAACTAATATATATAGAAAAAATTAGCCGGGCATGGTGGTGCATGCCTGTAGTCCCAGCTACTTGGGAGGCTGAGGCAGAAGGATCGCTTGAGCCCAGGAGTTTGAGGTTGCTGTGAGCTAGGCTGACGCCACGGCACTCACTGTAGCCTGGGCAACAAAGTGAGACTCTGTCTCAAAAAAAATAAAAAAATAAAAAAAATAAAAATGAATGAAATGAAATGAATGAATGTAATGAAATGAATGTAATCAAAACATATATGTATGTGTTACCTATTCTGATATTTATATTACAAGTAAAGCTGCCTGTAAAGTAAAACAAGCTTTCAGTGCTTTAAAGCCTTCCTCATCACACAAGAGCAAAACAGATTTGTTGTCAATGCACAGCACAAACTATCGGGCTGACTATGAGTGCTGTGGGCAAGGTTTTGCGGCCGGTGAGCGTGGCCCCAAAGTGGTTAAGAGTGGCACTCGGCTCCCATGGTAGGAATTGGTGGACCCCTCCCTCCCAAGATGCCCAGTCTTGAGTTACTCATAGACCTCATTTCATAGCTGTATTGCTTCATAACAAATTACTCACAAATTTAGTGGCTTAAAACAGCAGACATTTATTATCTCACATTTTCTTTGGGTCAGGAGTCTGGGCATGCTTAGTTGGTGGCCTCAGATTTAAATTCTTTCTCAGAACTGTAATCAGGGTATCAGCCAGGGCTGTAATCATTTTAAGGCTCAACTAAGGAAGGATTCACTTCCAGGCTCACTTACTTAATTATTGGCAGGATTCAGTTCCTCTCTGGTTGTTGGCCTGGGGTCCTCATTTCTTTGCCATGTGAGCCTCTGCACAGTCCAGCTCCCCACATGGTAGCTGGTTTTCCTTTGAGTGGACCCTCAAGAGACAGTGAGCAGGACAGAAGTCACAGTCTAATCTCAGATATGGCATTCCATTATTTGTCACAAACACACATTCAAGGGGAGGTAATTACTCAAGGGTCTGGGTACCAGGAGGTAGCGGTCTTTGAGAGCCTTCTTAGGGACTCACTGCAATTATCCATAGGTATAAGGTCCTTCTTTTGTTGTAGTTATTTTTTGTTTCTGCTCTACCCTTCATCTGGTTTCTTCACTCACATTGTCTTCTTCACCCTCTAAAGACTCCCTTTTTTTTTTTTTTTTTTGAGACAGAGTCTCACTCTCTTGCCTGGGCTAGAGTGCTGTGGCATCAGCCCTAACTCACAGTAACCTCCAACTCCTGGGCTCAGGTGATCCTCCTGCCTCAGCCTCCCAGGTAGCTGGGACTACAGGCACACGCCACAGTGTCCGGCTAATTTTTTTCTATTTTCAGTTGTTTTGGCTAATTTCTTTCTATTTATAGTAGAGATGAGGTGTTGCTCTTGCTTAGGCTGGTCTCAAACTCCTGAGATCAAGGGATCCTCTGCCTCGGCCTCCCAGGGGGCTAGGATTACTGCCGGGAGTCACTGTGCCGGCCAGTGATAGATTTTCTTATTCTAAATCATCCTTGCTTTCCTGGGATAAACCCTTCTTGATTTTGTGTGTGTGTATGTGTTTAAATGCATTGTAGGTAAGCTAATATTTTATTTAGGATTTCCATACTTCTAAATTAAATGGGCCTTGTTTTGCTCTTATTCAGTTCTCAGTTATGGTCCCAGCCTCATAAAAAAGAGTTGGTCAGCTTTTTTCTTGTTTTCTGGATCAACTTTTATGTGATTGGAATAATTTCTGTTTAGCAGTTTGATTAAAACTATGGTAGATGCAGTGGCTCGCACCTGTAATCCAAGAACTTTGGAAAACCAAGGCAGGAGGATAGCTTGACGCCAGGAGTTTTGAGACCAGCCTGGGTAATATAGCAAGACCTTCTCTCTACCAAAAAAACATACAAAAAAAAGTCGTTTGGTAAAAACTCACCTATGAAAACCCTCTGGGCCTTGGCGCTTTTTACAGGAGGAAGTCTTTTATTAAATTGTGATTTTTTGGCTGGGCACAGTGGCTCACGCCTGTAATTCTAGCACTCTGGGAGGGCGAGGTGGGAGGATTGTTTCAGCTCAGGAGTTTGAGACCACACTGAGCAAGAGTGAGACCCTGTCTCTACTGAAAAATAGAAAGAAATTAGCTGGACAACTAAAAATATATAGAAAAATTAGCCAGGCATGGTGGCACATGCCTATAGTCCCAGCTACTTGGGAGATTGAGGCAGTAGGATTGCTTGAGTCCGGAGTTTGAGATTGCTGTGAGCTGGCACTCTAGCCAGGGCAACAGAGTGAGACTCTGTCTCAAAAAGAAAAAAAAAAAATTGCCATTTTTTTTAGTCTATAAGAGAAAAAGAAAATTTTGGTTTTTTTCATCTCAGATCTGAGGGTTTTTTTCATCTCAGATCTGCCTAGTCATTTTCTCTTTTTCACTTTGTATTTTGTTTATTTATGCATCCTTTTCTTCTTCTTGATCAGTCTTGTCAAAGATTTTTTTCTTGTTTTTTCAAATAACCAGATTTTGGTTTTATTAATCTTTTCTAGTTTGTAGGGGTTTTCTTTTTGATTTCTTTTGTTTTTATTTAAATTTGGCCCTTTATTTTTTTCTCTTCTTGTATTTTTTGGTCTGCTCCCCCCACTCTATTCAGGCCTAGGTTTACCCTGAAGTACCCTGTTTGTCTCTGTTTGGTATTGGACTCCCACTGCTGGTTTTCTGTCCTATGTGGCAAGGGGGCTAAAGTGAGCAAAGATTGGCCAGGGCAATGAAGGTCAGAAAGGACACAGCTAGAAAACTAGCTGTGTAATACTATGACATACACCTATTTGGATATCCCACTGACTCCTACTGAGTCAAAAATCTCATTTCCTTCATACTTACATCTCTTCTCAGCTTTCCTGTGATCTTTCGTGATTTTTTTTCGCCCTTTCAGTTCCCCAGGCTTGAAACTTCACTCATTTTCAGTGTCTTCTCCACACAGTGAGTTTGTAAGTAATATTGGTAGTTTTTTTACCATAGCATTTCAGATTTGCTAGGTTTTATTCCCATAGCCACATTCCTAATCCAAATTATTGACCTCTAAAAAGCACACAGATCTTTCCAACCTTGAACTTCATGCTATTTATAGTTAATAAGTAATAGTAATCACTGTCAACATTAACAAACCAAATATCAGATACCTACTTCTAATGCTTTATATCTATATTTATATATCCATATCCTACTAAGTGCAAAGATTGGGCTAGGTTCTCTTATGTAGAAAGTTTCAGGGAAGATGTATTTAGCATTTATTAAAGACCTACACTTTGCCAAGTATTATGCTAGGTAAATAGTCATTTATTGGCTGCATGTGATAGCTTATGCCTGTAATCCCAGTGCTTTGGGAGCCTTGAAGCAGGAGGATTGCTTGAGGCCAGGAGTTTGAGACTAACCTGGACAACCTAGTGAGACCCCAGCTCTACAAAAAAAATTTAAAAATTAGCTGGGCGTGGTGGTGCTCACCCGTAGTCCCAGCTACTTGGAAGGCTAAGGTAGGAGGTTGCTTGGGCCCAGGAGTTGGAGCCTGTGGTAAGCTATGATTATGTCACTGCACTTTAGCCTGGGCAATGGAGAAAGACCCCATCTCTTAACAGTCATTTATTTTTTACATTGCAATTCTTGGACGTAGTTACTATCCTAATTTTACAGATTTAAAAACTGAGGCTTAGAATAAAGTTAAGGGACTTTACCAAAGTGGCAGAATTACAATTCTAACCAAGATTTTTCTCACTTCAAAACACACATGCTTTCTGCTAATCCATACAGCCTCCAAAAAGTGTATCTAACATTCAGCATGCATTCTGCTGGTGTTTAATAAGATTTGTGTGTCATGTGCTGAGGATACAGTCTCATACCTTTTAGATGCAAGTCCTGCTCTCATAGAACTTAATCTAGGAGAGATAAGACATATTTTAGTAATTCAAAGTAGACAAGTGCCTTGAGATGAAAATTACAGTCAAGTGTTAGGGGACTTTACAGTAGGGAGAGTTTGTTTTGAACTGTAGAGTTCAGGGGCTAGACATACTGGAAAATCTGCCATCTGAGCTGGGTTTTGACACATAGGTAGGGTTTGGGTGTGGGAACCAAGGTGTTTCTTTAAAGGAGTAGAAATAGCAGGAGCAAATGTATAGAGATGGAAAGTTAGGTGTGTGTGATTGTGAGCTTCTTGAGGGAACACTGGAAAGTACACTATTAAAAAACTCTTTGAGGCTGGGCGTAACGGCTCACTCCTGTAATCCCAGCATTCTTAGAGGCCAAGGCGGGGGAATCGTTTGAGCTCAGGAGTTCGAGACCAGCCTGAGCAAGAGTGAGAGCTCATCTCTACTAAAAAAAATTAGAAAGAAATTAGCCAAACAACTAAAAATATATATAGAAAAAATTAGCCGGGCGTGGTGGCACATGCCTGTAGTCCCAGCTACTAGGGAGGCTGAGGCAGGAGGATCACTTGAGCCCAGGAGTTTGAGGTTGCTGTGAGCTAGGCTGATGCTATGGCACTCTAGCCCAGGCAACAAAGTGAGACTCGGCCTTAAAAAAAAAAACAAAAAAAAAACTCTTTGGTACTTATTTTTAAGAGACATGTAACATGAAAATGTTTCTCTCTCTTTTTTTTCCCCCAGCTTACAGTTGAGCATGAGTCTTCTTATGATTAGTGAGAATGTAAAATTGGCTCGTGAATATGCGTTGCTGGGAAACTATGACTCTGCTATGGTCTATTATCAGGGAGTTCTTGACCAAATGAACAAATATCTATACTCAGTCAAAGATACATACCTCCAGCAGAAATGGCAACAGGTGAGAATCATGGCTGCTGTATATGTTTTAATGGCTGAAGTGCTCAGAAGAGAAGATTTAGATAAATTGTCAATGCTCTATATAGTTACACATTAAGATTATATAATTGATTACATGGATTTTTATATAATGTTACTTTAAACTGTATTAGTAATAGTCCACTTTCACCATCAGTAGGATTATGAGTTCTACTTAATTATTCTAGTTGTTAAAATCTAATAGATTTTTTAAAAAGTAATGGTTTTAACAATCTTTTTAGATCACATTTTTACCTGGTAAAAATAGAGTTGACTTTATTTAGCTATTGTCAAAACTGCAAATGACATGTGAATCTCACTGGTACCATATTCCCTGTAGAGCTTTGTAAAGCAGGTCATATTTGAATTCTGTTTGAGGAATTTCAGTCACAGAGTACCAACACAAATTTATACAAAGTGAAAACTGTAGAACTTACAGGTCCAGTTGAGGGTGGACCTGTAAAAATAACCTTGCATTTACGGCAAGGTTCAACTGTGTCACAACAGGAGAGAAATGTTAAGAAGTTAATAGTCTTTTTGAGTTGATCTTCTAGGTAGAATGTTATCCTTCAGATCTACTGAACTGCTTTTTAAATATTGTTCCATATTCGTCCTTAATTTCTTTGAGAGAAACATCCTCTTTGACTTTAACTTCTTTCCTAAATCTGCCCCTATATTGTATCCATTACATTACCAGAAAGGGAAAATATTTTATATCATAAGAAGTCTAAAGTTTTCACTGAAGGACTTTTTACCTTTTGTTGTTAGGCCACAGACTTTTACTTAAGTTGTCTAAGCTTTTGTGTAAAGATAATTTAAAATTAAACATTTAAGTTATAAAACAAAATATTATCAACTTCATTTCAATATTACATATATATAGTTTTTTACCAACTTTCTTATTGTGGTAAAATAGACATAACATTTACTGTCTTAATCATTTTTAAATGTACATTTCAGTGGTATTACATATATTTATAATGTTGTGCAACCATCCCCATATATAGTTTTTAAACTGCGTCAACACCCAGTATTATAATACAATTGAGTCAAAAACTATGTATAGTTTTAAAATTGAGTCAGGGCTACTTTTTAAAAAATACCTTGGTTGTATGTGAATTTAGACCTTTATCATTTGAAGCCATGTTTTTCAAACTAAGTTTTGATCCCTTAGTCAGTTATAAAAGATATGGCCTCTGATCACCATTTTATTTATTTTTTAAAAATTATGTACTGATATGTAATAGTTGCATATATTTTGAGAGTATATGTGATATTTTGATACCTATATGTAATGTATAATGGTCAAATCAGGGTCATCGGGAGTGATTGGCATTTTTAAAGTTAAATGGCATAAAAACTAGCCAAGTAAAAATTGCAAAAGTTTTATTTTTGTCAAACTTTAAAATTACAGCTAACTTTTCAATCTGTTTGTTAATGTAATTTAAATAAGAACAGTACCATGGTTTAGTTAGCCAGGATATTTAGTTCTTTATCAGAGTTAATTGTGCAATTGAAAACAAAAAATTAATGAATCATTATTAAAATTTCAACAGAATATCTTGATGTGATTTACTGATATTAAAATGGAGGTTTCTAAAATCTCTAAGAAATGGCCCTAGTTTAATCTTGTCAGTGATATATTAGTTATGGAAATGTAAAGATCCTTATCTTCTTTGAAACCAGGTTTGGCAGGAAATAAATGTGGAAGCTAAACATGTTAAGGATATCATGAAAACACTAGAGAGCTTTAAACTAGACAGCACCCCCTTGAAAGCTGCACAGCATGAACTTCCAGCATCTGAAGGAGAAGTCTGGTCCATGCCTGTACCTGTTGAACGAAGGTAAGTGGAGGCCTTTTAGAGAAACCAATTAGCCCAAGAAGCTTATAGCATTGATTATATCTATGAGGAGGACTGGGAGGCTCAAAACAGGAATGGGAGGGAGTTTTTTCCTGAATATTGTCTTATAACTCTTGAATTTTGTATCATGTGACTCTATGACCTATTTCAATAAATAGAATTAGGTAGAAATAATCTGAAGATATGGTTTCATGAATGAATTCAAAGTAGTAGAGACAATATTATGTAGAAGGAGACTGGAGCTAGGAATCTGTGTCTATCTTTGCCACTATCTATAGCTTTGAGAAAATAATATAACCTTTTTAGGCTGCGGACTTTTTTTATGTAAAGTGAGGAAGTTAGACCAACAGTGGTTCTCAAAGAAGCTATCACAGAATAACTGCTTTTCATCAAGTTACACTGCTGCTAAAATTGAAAGAAATGGAGTTTTTAATTCACAGAAAAATAAAAGACAAAGGTTATGAATTTTAGAATTTTCTTCAGCATTTTTTTCCCTGGTTTCCTACTACCAAGTGCCAGCAAACGAACAATTAGTGGAACTGGTAATTTGCTGAAGTGCTATAAATAGCCAATCTTGCTTAGTTTCACTGCATATTTTTTAATTGACAGGTGTGCAGGTAGATGTTAGTTATCTATTTCACTGACAGAATAGGTTTCCTGTTTTGCATGGTATATTTAAATATTGAATGTATCATGGCCTTCTAGAAAACATTCCAGGTTGCATTAGGATGTTGCTCAGATGTTTTTCAGTTTTAACATTCTGTTGTTATGACTCTTGATTTTTGGTTGTATTTTATAATCATAGGTGCTAGATACTGAGCACCCACAATGTTCTGAACTATTTTAGGCTACAGGTGTTATTTCATTTGTTGCTCACAATAAGCCTTCCAACTGAGTCTTATTTTCCCTGTATTTCAGATATAAGATGGCTAAGGTGTAGGGAAATTGGGTAACTTTTCCCTAATATTACCAGGCTAATAACCAGTGGAGCTAGGATTTGAACCCAGATATATTGTATTTTATAATAGTAATTACAAAGCTGCCACTGTCATAGTAGTCCTTCTCAAGCCAACATAGAGAACAGTCTCTTAGGGACATTAATTAAAAATGTGGAACTAGGAGCGTCACTTTCAGACAGTCTGATATAATAGATACCAGGTGGAACTTAGCAATCTGCAGGTGATTCTGATACAAGTGGTCCATGGGTCACACTGTGAGAAGACCCAAACCAAAATATTCCTAAGATTTAAGGGCACTTAATAGGTATTGATTCTTTGCCACTTTAATTTTCTTCAGATCCAGATAAAAGTACTGTACTAATGTTCTTTCATTAACTTCTGATATCTTTTAAATATTTACTGAATTTTTCCCTTGCTCATAAGTGCTTTCATAGAAATGATATTTTCTGTTATATTTAATAGTTCATTAATAAAAGCACAGTAGGCCTGGTGCAGTGGCTCACGCCTACTATAATCCTAGCACTCTGGGAGGCCGAGGTGGGAGGATCGTTTGCGCTCAGGAGTTTGAGACCAGCCTTAGCGAGAGTGACCCTGTCTCTACTAAAAGTAAAGAAATTAGCTGGAAAACTAAAAATATATAGAAAAAATTAGCTGGGCATGGTGGCCCATGCCTGTAGTCCCAGCTATTCGGGAGACTGAGGCAGGAGGATCGCTTGAGCCCAGGAGTTTGAGGTTGCTGTGAGCTAGGCTGACATCAGGGCACTGTAGCCCGGACAACAGAGCAAGACTCTGTCTCAAAAAAAATAAAAAAATAAAAACACAGCAGGCTCATTAAAAAACAGAAGAATTCATAGAAGTAGGAGAGAAATCACACAGTCATTGTAGTTTATTTCCTTCTGGTCTTCCGTGCATTGTTCATTTTCATACTAGTAGTTGTGCTATATTTATAATTCACAACATTGTATGCTTTTTAAAGAAAAATAATAGGCAGCAATCACTGCATAATGACTGCATGCCAGTTACTGTGTTAATTGCTTTTACATATATTGTTTAATTGTCAAAACAACCTTAGAAGGTAGGTACTAATTTTTTAGTCCCAGTTTCTGATGAGGAAACTGATGGTTAGATAGGTCAAGTAATTTGCTGTTTGTATTGTAAACATTGGTGATTGATAAGTAATGTCAAATCTTTTTCTCCACAGCTTTGTAAACATTATTTATTTAATTTTTTTGAGATAAGGTCTTGCTCTGTTGCCCAGGCTAGAGTGCAGTGGCATCATCATGGCTTACCACAACATCAAACTCTTCAACTCAAGCAATCCTCCTGTCTTAGCTTCCTGAGTAGCCAGGACTGCCTGTATGTGCCACATGCCTGGCAAATTTTTCTATTTTTTTTTTTTATTTTTCTATTTTTTACCATAGAAGATGGAATCAAGATTTTTTATAGAGTACCCCCGTAATATGCCGAAATAAAAAAAAAAGATTTTTTATAGAGATGTGGGTCTCAGTTGCTCAGGCTGGTCTTGAACTCCTGGCTCAAGCAATCTTCCCACCTCAGTCTCCCAAAGTGCTATTATTACAGGCATGTGCCACTGCTGCTTTTTAAGGGTTATTTGCTACTCTTCTGAGTAGTACTTAATCTACATAATTAACCATACTCTTATTGGTGGTTTTCATTCATTATTATCAATAATGATTTAATGAATTATTCATTATTATCAATAAAGTTGCAGTGAATATTTTTTCCATATTTATGATTATTTTTCCACATTTAAGATTTTATATCTTAATTTCAGAAGTAGAACTAATAATAGATAAGTCAAGTTGTATTTTTATTTTTTGTTTTTTCCTTGCCTGTTAATATGTTTTACTTCTACTTGCTTTCTCATTTCTTTCCTCCTGGAGAATCATCACTTGGTCCTTGTATTAGTCTGCTTGGGCTACCATAACAGAATACTGTAGCCTGGGTGGCTTCAGTGACACAAATTTGTTTCTCACAGTTCTGGAGGCTAGGAAGTCTAAGATCAAGGTGTGGCCAACTTGGTTCCAGGTATGGGCTCTTTTCCTAAGCAGACTACCTTCTCTCTTTGTATCCTCATAAGGCAGAGAGAGTGAATTAGCTCTCTGGTGTCTTTTATGGGACACTAATTGTATCAGATCAGGGCCTCACCCTGTGTACTCATTTAACCTTAATTATTTCCTTACTCCAAATAGTCATATTGGGGGTTGGGGCTTTAACACATGAATTGGGCAGGGACACAAACATTCAGTCTATAACATCCCAATAACTCCTCTCAGTTATTGGTAAGATCTTTCCAGTGAAGAGATATGCCCAGTAGAAAATCAGTTAATTCTGAATTTAGTGAAGTATTTGGTCTCCTCAGTCTCACAAACAGAGGTGGGAGAATTCTCTCTCAGGAGTAATGGAAGTTAAGCCCTAAATAGTATTCCTTCTTATTGGTTCTTGCTTTCTTCAGTAACATTTTCTGTTCGTGATTTTGAATGTCCTGGATTACTATTAAGTTCTCCTGTTTGACTTTATTTGCTGCATCTTTCTGTCTCTTTTGTTTTACTTGCTCCCTTAACTGGATATCTTTCAAGACTCTTTAATTTTCTGTTAGTCTCCATTTATATTCATGCTTAAGAGAGTCATTCTTTCTTCAATTGTGTTGATAATGCTAATCTTGTCATCACCTAAATTTTAGTCCCATTTAAAGAGCAGATTCATCTGATCCAGTATTGTTTTCTAGAGCTATGTACAAAAAAATGTGAGCACAAGGATGTTCCTTGAAGCCTATAGACAATAGATTAGAAATAGCTTAAATGCCCCTAGATGTAATTCTTTTAAAACATCTTTTAAAAGTCAGCTGATGTCCCTAAAATATCTTGCCGTAAATAAATAAAGAATAAAACCTAAAGTTTTCACATATCTTTCAAGGTCCTCTGAGATCTAGTTCCCACAGCCTCTGTGACCTGTGTTCTTACAGCTCTTTCCCTCAGGCACTGTGCTGTGTGGCCTCCTCGAACAAGCCAACCACAGGAATGCCTCGCTCCTTTCACTAGCCTTTTCTTCAGCTCCAATGTTCTAGGGCTCCTTCTGGTCTCTACTTAATTGTAACCTCAGAAAGGTGCTATTTCCTCTTCCCGTCTTTATTTTTCTTGATAGCACTTAGCATCATCTGTGTACTGTTTTCTTTGTTGATTCCTCCCACCCCCACAAACACTTCTGTGAGAATAAGGGTTTTTAGTAAATTTATTTTTAATTTTATGTCTAATACCTAGAGTAGCACTTGTCAATAGAAAGAGTTCAGTAAATTATTATTATTATTTTTTTTTTATTTATTTTTTGACAGAGTCTCACTCTGTTGCCCGGGCTAGAGGGCTGTGGCGTCAGCCTAGCTCACAGCAACCTCAAACACCTGGGCTCAAGCCATCCTTCTGCCTCAGCCTCCCGAGTAGCTGGGACTACAGGCATGTGCCACCATGGCTGGCTCATTTTTTCTATATATTTTTAGTTGGCCAATTAATTTCTTCCTATTTTTTAGTAGAGACGGGGTCTCACTCTTGCTCAGGCTGGTTTTGAACTCCTGACCTTGAGCGATCCACAGTAAATTATTTTTTGAATGAATGAATGGCTAGCAGTAAGAAGTGGATGAAGTGGCACATTTCATGTAATTGCCATCTAGTCATTTATGAGGTGATGATATAGGAAATGTCTCATATAATAAGAGAAAAATATAGTAGTGTATGTTCCAGTTTTGTTTAATTGAAAGGTAACTATTTAGAGCTGCACTTTCAGGAAAAAAAAAAGGTAACTATTAATATAAAAAATAGACTAGTATTTAAATGGTTAATTCTGGGTAGTAAAGTTATAGGCAACTTTTTTATTCTTTATATAATCATCCCTTGGTATCTATGAGGGCTTGGTCCCAGGACCGTTGCAGATACCAAAATCCACAGATGTTCAAATCTCTTATATCTAGTATTTGCATATAACCTCTGCACATCCTCCTGTATAATTTAAATCATCTTTAGATTACTTATAATACCTAATACAATGTAAATGCTATGTAAATAGTTGTTATGCTGTATTATTTAAGGAATAATGAAAAGAAAAAACATCTACACGTGTTTAATACAGCCTCAACTATCCCTTTTTAAAAATGTTTTTGATTGGCTCTTGGTCAAATCCATGGATGTGGAATCCACAGATACATAGAGCCAACTGTACCTTATTATATTTCAGTGTCTATTTTGTATTGTTTTTCTAGTAAAGAAAAAAATCAATATATATCTTACAGGAATATTTCTGCTTGGCTGTCCAAGTTCTTTTTTTTTTTTTTTTGAGACAGAGTCTCGCTTTGTTGCCCAGGCTAGAGTGAGTGCTGTGGCGTCAGCCTAGCTCACAGCAACCTCAAACTCCTGAGCTCGAGCAATCCTGCTGCCTCAGCCTCCCGAGTAGCTGGGACTACAGGCATGCGCCACCATGCCCGGCTAATTTTTTTTTTATATATATATTAGTTGGCCAATTAATTTCTTTCTATTTTTATAGTAGAGATGGGGTCTCGCTCAGGCTGGTTTTGAACTCCTGACCTTGAGCAATCTGCCCACCTCGGCCTCCCAGAGTGCTAGGATTACAGGCGTGAGCCACCACGCCCGGCCTGGCTGTCCAAGTTCTTAAATCTAAAACTGAACCCCCATCATTGCTTCACATACATATTGGTTTGGCTTTATCATCCTTCCACTTCCAAATTCTCATTCCCAACTTTCCATATGTAAGAGTGTTTTTTGTTTTGTTTTGTTTTTTTTAACAGACAGGGTCTTGCTCTGTTGTCCAGGCTAGAGTGCAGTGGCATCATCATACGGTACAGCCTTGAACTCCTGGGCTCAAGTGATCCTCCTGACTCAGCCTCCTGAGTTAGCTAGGACTATAGGTGTGTGCTAACTTTTAAATTTTTTGTACAGATGGGGTTTCACTATGTTGCCCAGGTTGTTCTTGAGCTCTTGACCTCAAGTAATCCTCCTGCCTTGGCTTCCTAAAGCTCTGGGATTACAGATGTGAACCAACACATCCCACTAGAGTGTCTTTTAATAGTGTGTCTCTCAGATTCTGTTACTGCCTTAAGCTAGACCCTCATTTTATGTCTCAATAACATTTGTAACCTAAAAACATCTTCCCGATTTCTGTGTTTTCTTTATCAGTGTATCTTGTTCGGTATTAGGCTAACCTTTCTAAAACATTTTCAGTGGATCCTTGTTGGCAGTTAGCCAAAAACCAAGCCTCTTGAACCAGTAGTCAAATCTTCTATTTATTGAACTACCCTTTCTGTTCGGTATCATCCTGTATTGTTCAACTTTCTGTTAGGCTAGTGTCTTTATAGTCCTCTACGTAGATTAAGCTCATTTTTATTTCTTTGCATTTCTTCATTTTCTTGTCGCCAGTTGCACCCCCCTTCTTTAGTTCAGCTACTGTGTTTCCAGTCCTAGTTTATTTTGTCTTCATGAGGCCATTTCCTTTGCCATAGCGCTAGGTCTGTTTCACACGTTCTAGTATACTTGCCTAGTTTTACATATCTTCTTTTCTTCTTTCTGTTTAACTGTACTGTGATTTATCTGAGAATAGGACTCCTTTCCTTTTTGTTTCTTTCTCCTTTTAAATGACCCCAACCAAATCTAGGAGTATAGTAGGAGCCTAATATATATTTCAGATTTCTAAATTCTGCCACAGAAATAAAGATGAAATGAGGGTTATATATGCAAACATAAAGCACCATACATGAGTTCTTGTAACTATCCATAGCTAGTGTTTATATCAGTTTTTTTAAAATGGGAAAATGATTACATTTTATTAAAATACAATAATTATGATTCAGGTTGGTAGAGCATCCCTAATACAAAAATCCAAAATGCTCCAAATGCTGAAACTTTCTGAGTGCCAACATGACACTCAAAGGTCACACTCAAAGGAAATGTTCATTGGAGCATTTCAGATTTTGGATTTTCACGTTAGGGATGCTCAACTGGTATGTATATGCAAATATTCCAAGATCAGAAAAAATCAAAAATCCAAAACACTTTTGGTCTCCAACATTTTGGATAGGGGATACTCAACCTATATATTCTGTTAATAAATAAAATGGTACCAAATTACATATATTATACCAGTGAATAAATGTGAATTTGAACACCACTTGTACTGTATTCTGGTTATTTTGATAAAACTCTCTTCTTCTAATTGCTCTTTTCAGTTTCCAACAATCAGACTAATTTTTCATTCATCTTAGATATACAGTAAGTTTCCTTTCTAAGTAGAAGTGACCAATACTTCCCCTCCATTATTTCTGTAATATAACAGTACTGCAGTCCTCTCATTAAATCACTACCAACAGCTATACTAAATTTAAATTTTAGGTCTTTGACTTCAGCATCCTCAAGTTTGTTCAGTCTTGTGTTTATAGACTCTAACTTGCACATTATGTGTATTCATCCATATTTGGACCAACTTCAAGAGTTGATTATGATTTTAATGATGTTTTATTTGATTAGACCCTCTCCAGGACCTAGAAAGCGCCAGTCTTCTCAGTACAGTGACTCTAAACCACATAGTAACCGCCCAAGTACAGCTGTCAGAGTTCACCGTTCATCTGCACCAAATCTTCACAATGACAGAGGGAAAGCTGTTCGTTGTCGTGAAAAGAAAGAACAGAATAAAGGAAGAGAGGAAAAGGTAAATGTTATTGATTTTCATAAATGAAAAGCTATTTATTAATCTTAAAAATGAAGAACGTACAACTTTCAATAAGTTTTAGTCATCAACTAGCTAGAGCTATAATAAAACCCTAGTTGTGGCTGGATGTGGTGGCTCATGTCTGTAACCCTAGCACTCTGGGAAGCCAAGGCCAGCTGATTTCTTGAGGTCAGGAGTTTGAGACCAGCCTGAGCAACACTGACAACCTGTCTCTACCAAAAATAGAAAAAATATTAACCAGGCATGGTGGCATGCACCCTGTAGTCCCAGCTACTTGGGAGGCTGAGGCAAGAGGATCGCCTGAGCCCCGGAGTTGGAGGCTGCTGTGAGCCGTGATGATGCCACTGCAGTGTACCCAGGGTGACAGAGTGAAACTGTCTGAAAAAAACCCTAGGCTAGGATTTTTTCCCATTCAGCAATCAAATATTTTTGGTAATTTTATATTTGATGTAATTTCAAACTAGCATACAAGTTGCAGGAATGGTGTAAGAAATGTCCATATAATCTTTACCTGGTTTTACTGATTATTAATATTTTGCCCGTATTACTTTATCATTTTCTCTCTCTCTGAACTTTTTTTTTTCCCTAAACCATTTAACACTAAGTTGTAAATACAGTGCCCCTA
This sequence comes from Mirza zaza, assembly GCA_008750895.1. Classification (NCBI taxonomy): domain Eukaryota; kingdom Metazoa; phylum Chordata; class Mammalia; order Primates; family Cheirogaleidae; genus Mirza; species Mirza zaza. The sequence continues at coordinate 2,031 of VSMD01025051.1, read as the reverse complement.
TACTGTTTAATACTTCAGAGTGTATTTCCTAATACACATAAAAGTTACAATTATTTTACATAAAAAAGGCGTTTTTTTACATTAAAAAGTTATAGTTATGAAAAGCTATAAATTTTACATTGATACAGTACTGTTACCTAATCCACAGACCTTTATAAATTTTGCCAGTTATCCCAGTAATGTCATTTAACCTTCCCCACCTTAGCATCCCCCACCCTGCTCATATCAGAACACAGTTTAAAATCACACATTGTGTTTAGTTGTCGTGTTTCTTTGGTTTCTTTTAATGTGAACATTTCCTCAGCTTTTGCCTTTTTTGCCCTGGCATTTTTGAAGCGTATAGGCCAGTTATTTTGTAGAATGTCCCACAGTGTGGATTTCTCTGATGGTTCCTCATGACTAGATTAAGATTATGCATTTTTGGCAGGAATACCACCAGTGTGGTGTTTTATCCTCTGAGTATATCGTGTAAGAAGGTACAGGATGTCTGTTCTACTTTTGGTAATAAATTGGATCACTTGGTTAAGATGATGTCTGCCTGGTCTCTCCACTATAAATTACTATTTATCCCTTTGTAATAATTTGTGGGGTGATACTTTGAGACTAGGTAAATATCCTGTTTCTCATCAATATTTCATCTACTAGTTTTGGCATCCAATGATTTTGTCCAAATCAATTATTCCTACCCTGATTGCAAAATCATGATTTTCTAATGCCATTATTGCTTCTATATTAATTACAAAAGCTGAGTGTAGACATTGCTTTGTTTTTTTATTTTGCATTATTTTTAATTGACACATCATCATACATATGTATGGGGTATAGTGTGATAATTCAGCACACATACATAATATATAATGGTAGTGATCAAATTAGGGTAATTATCATGTCCATCACCTCAAACATTTATCATTTCTTTGTGTTAGGAACATTCAAAATCTGTTTTTTAACTATATGAAAATATACAATAAATTGTTGTTACTTATAGTCACCCTACAGTGCTAAAGAACACTAGAATTGATTCCTTCTTTCTAACTATACTTTTATATCCATTAACCAACCTCGGACTATACTCATCTCCACCCAACCCATCCCAGCCTCTATTAACATCATTCTACTCTCTACATCTATGAGACCAACTTTTTTAGCTTCTACATATGAGTGAGAACAATTGTTATTTATCTTTCTGTACCTGGCTTATTTCACTTAACATAACATATCCTCCACGCTTATCCATGTTGCCATGAATGACAGAATTTTGTTCTTTTTTACAGTTAAATAGTATTCTCTGTGCATGTGTGTGTGCGTATATACATCTCACATTTTCTTTATCCATTCTTCTGGTGACAGCACTTAGGCTGATCACATATCTTGACTATTGTGAACAGTGCTGCAGTAAACATGGGAGTGAAGATATCTCTCCAACACATTGATTTCCTTTCTTTTAGATATGTCCAGTAGTGGGATTACTGGATCATATGGTAGATCTGTTTTTAGTTTTTTGAGGAACTTCCCATACTGTTTTCCATAATGGCTATATTAATTTACATTCCCACCAACAATTTTAAGAGTTCTTCTTTCTCTAAATCCTTGCCAGCATTTGTTATTTTTTGTCTTTTTGATAATGGCATTCTAATTGGGGTGAGGTGACTATTTCATTGTGGTTTTTGTTTGCATTTCCTTGATGATTACTGATGTTGAGCATTTTTTCATATCCCTGTTGACCATTTGTATGTCTTCCTTTTAAGAGATGTCAGTCAATTTATTTGCCCATTTTTTAATTGGATGATTTGGGTTTTTGTTGTTGTTGTTATTGTCTGAGTTCCTTGTATATTCTGGATATTAGTCTCTCGTTGGATCGCTAATTTGCAGATGTTTTCTCCAATTCTGCAGGTTGCATCTTCACAACTTTCGGTGGTTTCCTTTACTCTGTGCAGAAGCATTTTAGTTTGATATAATCCTATTTGTCTATTCTTGCTTTTATTGCCTGTGTTTTTGAGATCTTCTCCATAAAATTTTTGCCAAGAGCAC
>VSMD01025045.1:0-23684 GCA_008750895.1 Mirza zaza | reverse complement strand
ATTGTCCCCCAGGAGGTAGTGGTGGACCTGGTGAGAAGTGGGGTTCTGCATGTGTGTTGAAGGTAGAGTCACAGGACTTGCTGATGTCGCTGTGAAGGAAAGAGTCTAGAGTAACGCCAAGGATTTTAGCCCAAGCAACTGCAGGAATGAATTTTGCCATTTTATAAATAAGGAACATTAGGGAAGACTCAGGTTTGCAGCGGGAGACTTGGGGATGCATTTTGGGTGTGCTGACTTGAGGTCCCTGTTAGACGCACACGAAGCAGGTGGATACATGAATCTCAAGTTCAAGAGCGAGGTCTAGGCTGGGGGTAGCAATGGGGAGTTATTGGCATAGAGCCCTGCAAGCATGTGAGATCAGCTAGGGAGGGGGTGTCGGCAGAGAGAGGGGGTCCTGGTACTGAGCTCTAGGTGCCAGCCCCGGAGGACAGGGGGAGGAGGAGCAGACCAGGGGGATGGAAGGAGATGAGGGCTGGGGAAGGGGCCTTTTAGTTTGGCAACGGGGAGGGCATTGCTGGCCATTCCAGGGACGGTTATTGTGGAATGAGGGGACAAGCATCTAATCTGAGCGGGTTCAAGGAGGAATGGGAGCAAGGAAAGGAGAGGGAGTTTCCATACCTGAAGCAGTTTTTCTGTAAAGGGGTCCAAGAAACAGGTGGTAATTAGAGATGTGAGTGGAGATAAAAGTGTTTCTAAAGATGGGAGGAGCAACAGCTTGTCTGTGTGCTGATGGGAATGACCCAGGAGAGAGAGGGAGAACTTGCTAGTGAGATGTCCTTGCCCTCGAGTACATGGCAGGGGACTTCCGGCACAGGTAGAGGGATTGGCCTCACACACAAGCGACAGGAGGGAAGAGGATGAGTGTCGTGATCAGGGCATGGAGGTAATCTTTTGAGTGCTTTTATTTGCTCAGTGAAATACAAGAAGCAAGGTCATCTGCTGAGCGGGAGGATGGGGCAGAGGTGGTCAAAAAATATCCCCATCCAGCTTTCAGAAGCATGTTTGACAGTGCCCACATCTGGCCATTCTAAGGGCAGTCACTGTGTCCACGCCCACCGCAGGACATCAGGCACCAGAGGTTGCCTTGGGTGGTAAGGGGACAGGCCCATCATCTAACACGCCTCTTTCTGCCTCCAGGGCTGTCCAACCCGTTCCGGGGTCTCATGAAACTGGGCACAGTGGAGCGGCGGGGGGCAATGGGCATCTGGAAGGAACTCTTCTGTGAACTCTCCCCACTGGAATTCCGCCTCTACCTGAGCGACGAGGAGCGCACCTGTGTGGAGAACTGCTCCCTGCTGCGCTGCGAGGCTGTGGGGCCGGCCCACAGTGACGGGCGCTTCGAGCTGGTGTTCTCTGGCAAGAAGCTGGCCTTGCGAGCCTCGTCCCAGGATGAAGCCGAAGACTGGCTGGACCGCGTGCGGGAGGCCCTGCAGAAGGTCAGGCCTCAGCCAGAGGATGAGTGGGTAAACATCGAGTACCCAGACGAGCCTGAAAGGCCCCCTGAGGTGCCCCAGGGTGGCCACCCCTCTCACCTAGACCTGCTCTCGGCACCTGCGACTCCCCAGGGCACGCAGTTTGACTGGTCATCTGCCCAAGTTCCAGAGCCAGACGCTATTAAGGAGTCCCTTCTGTACCTGTACATGGACAGGACCTGGGTGCCCTATATTTTTTCCCTGTCCTTGGAGTCTTTGAAATGCTTCCGAGTGAGAAACAACGAGAAGATGCTAAGCGACAGCCATGGCATTGAGACCATCAGAGACATCCTGCCAGACGCAAGCCTCGGGGGCCCGTCCTTCTTTAAAATCATCACGGCCAAGGCCGTCCTGAAGCTGCAGGCTGGGAATGCCGAGGAGGCTGCCCTGTGGAGGGACCTGGTCCGCAAGGTCCTGGCGTCCTACTTGGAGACAGCTGAGGAAGCAGTGACACTCAGCGGGAGTCTGGATGAAAACTGTCAGGAGGTGCTGAAGTTCGCCACCCGGGAGAACGGCTTCCTACTACAGTACCTGGTGGCCATCCCCACGGAGAAAGGCCTCGACTCCCAGGGCTGCTTCTGTGCAGGTGCTGACTTGCTCTCCTGCCACCCCCTCGCCTGCCAGCCAGCCTCACTCTGCCTCCTGTGGGGTCCTGATGTAGGCTCTCCACTCTTCCTGCCTCCCCGCAAGTGTCCCGTCTTTCCCCTGGGATGGGGCAGCGGATGAGGCTTGACCTGTGGCCTCTACTCCGCCCCAGCACACACTGGGGCTGGCGCTGGTGCTCATAGGCAGGGGGCCCTGCTCTCCTTCCCTCATCCACCCTCTCCTGCTGGGGGGTGGGACCTGGGGTGGCAGCTGTGCAACCTGCTGCTGCTCTGGGAGTCCCACCCCCCTTCATCTTCTTATTACTGTGCTGTCGCATTCTTTCAGAGCAGGGGCATGATATCCTTCCAAATATTTCTGCATACTTTTGCAAGTAGGCACAATTTTTTTTTAATTACAAAAAGGGGCTCATGCTATTCAGTGCTGTCGAACAGAACTTTCTATAATGAAAGTGTTCTAGATTGGCACTGTCCAGTGCCATAGCTATATGGCTACTGGGGGCTTAAAATGTGGTTAGCATGACTAAGGAACTGAATTTTCCATTTACATTTATTTAAATTTAAAGAGTTCTATGTGGCTTATGGCCACTGTATTGGACAGCACCTCTGTATGTATCATTGACCCTTGAATAATGCAGGGGTTGGGGTGCTGGCTACCCTCACCCCGTGCAGTCAAAAGTCCACATATAAATTTTTTTTAAAAAAGAATTTTATTGTTACTCAGGTTATTGAGAAGATGCTAAGCTACTCCTGGGCTCAAGTGATCCCCCTGCCTCAAGCTCCCGAGAAGCTGGGGCTACAGTCACATGCTACCACACTCAGCTAATTTTTTAATTTTTTGTAACGATGGTGTATCACTATGTTACTCAGGTTGGTCTCGAACTCCTAGGCTCAAGCAGTCCTCCCATCTCGGCCTCCCAAAGTGGTGGGATTATAGGTGTGAGCCACTGCGCCCAGCCCATGTATAACTTTTGACTCCCCAAAAACTTTACTAATAGCCTGCTGTCAGCCTGAAGCCTTACCAATAGCATAAACCAGGGGTCCTCAAACTTTTTAAACAGGGCCAGTTCACTGTCCCTCAGACCGTTGGAGGGCCGGACTATAGTTTAAAAAAAACTATGAACAAATTCCTATGCACACTGCACATATCTTATTTTGAAGTAAAAAAACAAATGGGCAAAAACACCCACATGTGGCCCGCGGGCCATAGTTTGAGGACGCCTGGCAAAAACAGTCCATCAACACATATTTTATATGTTATATACAGGGTGTCCCAAAAGTCGCCATTCATAGGGAAAATGGGAAATTGTAGCTAAATGTGCCTTTATTCACAAAATTTTATAAAACTTTCCTTTGGAGATTTTTGGGCTTTGCATGGAGACACCCAGTACTGTATTCTTACAATGGAATAAGGAATTCTTACAATGGAATATTCTTACAGTGGAATAAGGAGGAAAGAAATAAGGAACAGGAGGAAAGAAAATGTTACTAAGAAAATCCTAAGGAAGAGAAAATATATCTTCTATTCATTAAGTGGAAGTGGCTCATGGTAAGGGTCTTCGTCCTTGTCATCCTCACATTGAACAGACTGAGGAGGAGGAGGAAGAGGAGTTGGTCTTGCTTTCTCACGGGTGGCAGAGGTGAAAGAAAATCCACATATAAGTGGACCCAAACAGTCCAAACCCATGTTGTTCAAGGGTCAACTCTATATTGTTCTGCAACTTGGTTTTTTCCTACTTAGTATAGTAATACATTATGTATGTTCCAAGTCAGCACACCTACCACACCATTCTCACCAAATCTAATACTTCTGTGCTGGGCAGTAGGTCCGATGCTTATTTGGATTATCTCATTTAATCCTCACAAGCCTGTAGAGATAGGCGCTGCTGTTGTCTCTCTTTACAGATGAGGAAACTGAGCACACAGCTGGTCAGTGACAGAGGAAAAATGAGGACCTTGGTGTCGAGCCCCAGAGCCTGTGCTCGTAGGCAGGACCCCAGAGGGCCTCCCACCCTTGTATCATTCAGGGCTTCGTGATGTCCCCTGCCCACATTCCATTGCTGTCTCTTCCCACTCCCTGCCATCCAGGGGGAGGTGGCATCTCCATCACCATGGTGCCCTCAGGTGGCCTGCAAGGAGGTTGCCCTGCTACAGAAGGCCAGAGCAAGAGGCTGAGGCTCGGTTTGGGAGCTGTTCTGCTGGGGTAGACTGGAGGGAAGCCTGCTTTAAGCATCTAGAAGGAAGTGGTCTGCGGTTGCCCCCAGAGGATGGGAGAAGCTAGGCAGCGCAGAGCTTCCTGCAGAAACCACCTGTAAGCCAGGGTTCAGCCCCCCCTCACCCACCCCAGCAGTCACACTTTGCTCTTTTGCCTGTGGGGACCAGGCTGGGAGGTGGCCAGGACTCCAGGGCTTTTGAGGAGTGGTTCCCCACTTGTGGGCATGAACCCTGCCGGGACAGCTCTCACCATGCTGCCACCCACCAGCCTGCCAGCAGGATCGTGCGTGATAGCGAGAACCTTGGGCCTCCTTTCCACTCAGCACGCACACCTCAGTGGCCAGACACTGACTGCAGATAGCTGGGTTGGATTTCATAGTTTGCAGGGCATTTTTAGAAACTTGCCATGTTTAAACTTTGTAATAACCCCATGTAATAGCTAGTAGTCACTGAATTTTACAAACTCTGAAATGGAACCTTGAAAAAATGAAGTAAAGGGTAGGTCGAGGTGGCTGGTAAGCAGAACTGTGGGCCCTCTGGTCCCAAGGCCTGGGGGCGGCACAGTACGTGTTCAGGATTTGAGTTGGGCCTTAGCTTTTTGCCCTGGGCACACCCCATCCCACCTCGCCCACCCCTCACTGTGGAGGGACCTCCACCCGAGGAGGCAGAAGTTGGCCCTGCCCCACTTCCTGAGGTATCAGGCAGATCTGGGTTTAAGCTGGCACCAGGCTGTGTGCCAATTGCCCTCTCAGGGCCAGCCCCATCTCCCCAGCTCCTTCTCTGTTTGCCAAGGCCCTGACTTAGTTGCTTCCGTTTCTGGGCCCCATTGGAGGGGCGGGCCTAGGAGAAGCTGGCATTGCTGAGCTAGCAGTGGAGATGTTGAACACAGGCAGCCAGGGGTAATGGAGCAGAAAGTGGGTTTGAACCAACCAAACCCAAATTTGAATGCCAGCCATGCCACTTAATTGTTGTGTGACCAGGAAAATTTCTGAACGTCTCTGAGCATCAGTTTCTTCAGCTGTAAAATGACGATGATGATTCTTACAGTGTGTTGTCATAAAGATTACTTAATAGGGTTGATTCTTTTTATTTTTCTTTATTCTTTCTCTCTCTCTCTCGTTTTTTTTTTTTTTTTCATTTACTGGCCCTTAGAGACTGAATTAGGGTTGATTCTGAGTGGCGGAAATATGAGTGATGATTATTTTTATCTTTCCTTTAAAAGAAAATTAAGGCCGGGCGCAGTGGCTCAATGCCTGTAATCTAATCCTGGCACCCTGGAAGGCTGAAGCGGGAGAATTGCTTGAGCTGAGGAGTTGGAGACCAGCCTGAGCAAGAGCCTGACCTTGTCTCTACTAAAAATAGAAAAAATTAGCCAGGCGTGTGGGTGTGCACCTGTAGTCCCAGGTACTTGGGAGGCTGAGGCAGAGGAGGGATTGAGCCCAGGAGTCTAAGGTTGCGGTGAGCTATGATGACACCACTGCACTCTAGCCTAGGAGACAGAGCAAGACTGTCTCAAAAATAAGTAATAAAATTTAATTTAAAAATTCACTAGCAGATCCTTTCCACCATAGGAGCTACCATGTTGCTGTAGGAGCTAACTCTGGCCCTGCCACTCACCTACCACCCCTCTCCCCAGGCTGCTCCCGGCAGATCGGCTTCTCCTTTGTACGACCCAAGCTCTGTGCCTTCTCTGGCCTCTATTACTGTGACATCTGCCACCAAGATGATGCCTCAGTGATTCCGGCCAGGATCATTCACAACTGGGACCTCACCAAGCGCCCGGTAAGTCTGGAGCCCAGCCTGTCAGGGCCACACAGGGCTGCTGAGGGACGGAGGAGTGTCCCCTCCTTGCTGCTGCTGTTTATCTGTTTGGAAGAGTTTGGCTCTAGGGAAGCCAGTGTCACTGGTTCAGGCACAGTAATGGGGGGAGGGGGGGCTAACCAAGAGAGAGGCTTGGTGCCTGTCCAGAGCCCCTGGGCAGAGCCCTGTCAATGCCTGCCTTGGTTGCAAGGTGGGAGTCTGAGGATGGGCCTCTATAGCAACAGACAAAACTATTTAAGGGACCAGTAACTGGATCAATGGACGGATTGAAAGGATAGATTAGATATACATCCTGTCTATATAGGATGGACGAATAGATGGGTAGGTATATGGATAGATAGGCTGGCCGGCCTCCTGGCTGCGCCCCTTGGTGTCATCCTTGCGTTGGTGAACCCCAAGAGACCCAGGTGACTATACTGCCCTGCAGGCCCTGCATGGGCTTACTTGTTTCATGTTTTTAAAGAGCACTTTTTCTGGAGCTCCCCTCATTTAATATTAAGATAACACATGGTTATTGGTTAACATTTTTAAATTACAGAAAAGCCCAAAGATAAGTCAAAATTATGTGTCATAGCCCAGAAATAATCACTGTCACATTTCAGGGTGTACCCTTTTCTGTACACTTACTTACATATGCATCTACTTTTTTATAACATTGGGATCATACTGGCCTTACATACACTGCTTTATAACATGCTTGGTGCATACTGTATCTTAGGTACTTTATTATGTTCAACAAATGCTTTTGAATAGGATATTCTCTGAGGTCTTTCAGGTTTTCCTCTTCTCCAGCTGAACTTAGCCGATTTTCTAGCTGTGCTACCACAAGCAAATTCACTGCAGGTTCCTCATCTGAAAAGGAGGTTGTAACAGCGTGTGCCGGCTGTTGGGAGGACAGGTGTGGCAGGGTGACCTTTCCCTCCCCAAGGCCTGCCACACTCCTGCCCTGAATCCCCTTGGTCAGGGTCTGCCCCAAGAGGCGCAAACTTGGCTTTCTTCCAGAGGCACAGATTTCTGCTAAGACAGGCACAGGAACTTGAGGAAGAAGCTGTGGCTGTGCAGGCTTGGTGTGGCTGTACCTCGGCAAAGGACAGGGTGGTGACTGCTTCAGTTCCACCTCCCTGGGGAGGGGAAACCCCAAAGAAGTCAGCTGCATTTGGGGTTTTTTGTTGTTTACCTTGTCCCTACCCCTCCCCTGAGTGTTAAATATTTAACTATATATAGAAAATTAAATAGTAAGTACAATTAAAATACTAAATATAAAATAAAATATTAAAATTACCAAAAATACAAAGAACCCTTTGACTATAAAACATAGAACACATTTGCTGTTTACAAGGCCTGGATACTTCTATTGTGCCGTCTCTCATTCCTTGCTCTAATCCTTGTACCACTTCCTTTTTCTAACTAGAAAATCACAATACTTTTCTAGGCATATCTGAGATCAGGAAATCCCTATCTCCCTCTCAGAGATCACTGGCCTGAAAGACAGGAAAATTCAAAGTGAATTAGCTGGCCCACAGATTCAGGGCCTATTGTTCACTGCCACTGCTCTGGCTGACCTGCTTGTGGCTGGCACTTGGCAGGGTGTTAGCCCAAGCCTGGAGCTTCTTTCTTTGTCTCCTCCATCCCCACAGGGTAGGAACAGCCCCTGGGAGCACGAGGCCCCTGCCCATCCGCAGCACTTGGCAGTGCGCAGTGCACATTCCTGCGTGTTATTTCATCTGGGCCTAACCCAAGGCCTGGGGCTGAGTCACGGGAAGAGCTGGGCTGGGGCTGGGGAACAGTAGCGTGACCTAAGTTATCAGGGGAGTTTGCCCTTGGGCTGCCCCTAGGCCCAGGGCTGGTACCTCAGGGCCCTCGGATATGGAAAAAGAAGGGGTCATCCATTGCCAGGGGAGGTGGGAGATGCTGGCGGAGCTGGGACACAGGAGGCCAGGGGTCTTCCCAGCCCCCGGATACAGGCGGAGGTCTCCTGAGGGCCTGTTAAGTCCCCCAGCCGTCAAGGGGACAGCTGGGCCACACCAGGCACTCACACAGCAGCCGACAGCAGCTCATGTTTACCGAGGATGTGCTACATGCCAGGCCCTGTGCCAGGGGCTCACGTGGGTGACCTCTGTTCATGTAAACTCAAAATAATCCCATGAGAAAGAAGCCCCAGTCCAGGGCAGATGCTGGCTAGTGCCAGCCAGGCCCCTGCACGAGTGGGTCAGCCAGAGCAGCAACAGCACACAGGAAGGCCCCAAACCCACAGGCCTTGGGTGCTCTTATTTTCCCCATTTTACAAACGAGGAAACTGATCACAGAGTACGTTTCACAAGGTCCTACAGGCAGGAAGTGGTGGAGGCAGGATTCAATCCATGTGTGACCCCAGAGCTAGATTCCTAACCACTTTGCAGTAGGCAATCATGGGGAAAGTCCCAGCTCCTCTGTTCTTGCCATGCAGCGGGGACACTGCAGAGGAGAGGGACTTCTGCTCAGCTAGCATGGCAGCCTGGTGTTCAGAGACAGCACCTCAGTCAGGCCCAGGCTCCCTTTCCAGGCAGGCTGGGTATGCCATGTTAGCTCCTCTGACCCTGTTCCCTCATCTGTAAAATGGGGACAGCTTCCCTCAGGGGTGGTTCTGAGGGTGAAGGGGGGATGTGGTCAACATCCCTAGCCCAGTGTTTGGCAAATAGTAGGTGCTCAGTTATTGGCATTGGTATCAGGGTCAGGACTGAGGGGATCCGTCAGCACCCTGTCAGTTGGGAGAGGCTGGGGCTGGTCACTCCACTCCACAGGAGGGGGCGGGGCCTGGCGGTTGCTGCTGGGAGAGCTGAGGGGGGTGGCGGGAGAAGAAGCCTCTCGCTAAGCTGTGTCTGATCCACAGCTTCCTGTGGCTGGAGCCTGACTCAGACTAGACACCTGGTTCCTGAGTCAGGGCCTGGAGGGGAGCGCCTGTTTCCTTCAGGCAGGAAAATGGGGCTGGGAGGACAGGAAGGCGTGGGGAGGGGCAGTGACCAGGGCAGCCCTCCTCCATCTTAGCACAGCCGGGAGGGGCAGCTGCCATTAGGGGGCGAGTGGGTTTGAGATAAACTGGGTTCAGGTCTCAGCTGTACCATTTATGAGCTGTGTGACCTTGGCCAAGTTGCTTCATCTCTTGAACCTGTTGGCTCAACTGTAAAATGAAGCTAGTACTTCAGGTGAAGGAGTAGGTAATGCCGTGCCCGGCCCAGAGGTGCCCACTGAACAGCCTTTCTTCCCACCCCCACCCCCGGCGCCTGGTGGCCCCAGGTCTGCCGGCAGGCCCTCAAGTTCCTGACGCAGATCCGGGCCCAGCCCCTCATCAACCTGCAGCTGGTGAACGCGTCTCTGTATGAGCACGTGGAGCAGATGCGCCTCATTGGGCAGAGCCGCGAGCAGCTGAAGCTCCTTGGGGACTACCTGGGCCTGTGCCGCAGCGGCGCCCTGAAGGAGCTGAGCAAGAGGTGAGCACGAGGCATCTGTGCACGCACACTCAGGGGACCCGTGCCTGAGGCCAGGCATCCACTTGGGGGAAATGCCAGGGCTGTTTGGAGATCTTTCCATTGAGCCTGGAAAATTACTGTGTCCTTGGGAGTAGTTTTGTTCATATATTCACTTGTTCATTCAAAAATATTTATTGAGAACATACTAAGTACCAAGCACCAGGCTAGGGGTTTGTGATATAACACTGAGCAAGGCAGAGCCAGGTCCTACTTTCTGGAAGCTTCTGGTCTGGCAGGGAGGGCAGATGAATAAGCTGGCAACTCCAGCCAGGGGCGAGGGCCTGGAGAGCTCTGGAAGCACAGAGGTGAGACAGCCAGCCCAGATCAGAGCAGTGCAAAGCGGGGAGACTTCCTGGAAGAAGTAGCTTTTAAGGTGAGACATGAAAATGAATTAGGAATTAGGAAGGGGAAGAAAAGGAAAAAGAGTGTTCCAGACAGAAGGAACAGCATGTGCAGGCCATGAACAAAGGCATCATCCATGGGAAGAGCAGGGAACACTTTGGCTGGAGCAAGGAGGGAAGGGGGGAATGTGTTGAGGGGCAGCCGAGGGCCAGATCATAGAGGGCAGGGCCCTGTCTCCTCCCTGCCCTAGCCAGTCCTCCATCCCAGGGCTGCTTGCTGTTCCATGGCAGCTTCCCTCCTAAAATTGTCCAAAGAGTGCAAGATCAGGGCAGGACACTCAGTATGCCCTTCACGAAGCTTCTTAGTACCCAGGGCCTGGTACCCTGGGGCCTCTGGTGCTCAGGGATGGGCTGTGATGCTGGGGTTCAGCATGGGCTTAGAAGGCCTTTCTGTGCCTGCCATAAACACTTTCTAGCCCTGTGTCACAGCCCAGGCTGTGGCCTTTTGAGAGGCTGTGCTCTCCTGGGGCCCTCAGGAAGGCAGGCCTCAGACCTTAGGTGGAAGAGCTGCTCCCACTGCCCAGCATGGGCTTCGTGTCTGCCTTTGCTGGGCTGCTGGGGACTTGAACTAGCTCACAAACCCCTCCAGGATCCTCCCTCCAGCCTCCCCTTCCCACAGGCCTGGCACACAGAGCACCTGTCTGAAGGGTGCCTCCTCTATCCAGCTGTGGTTCTCTTGGAGCCACACCTGCAGTGCTCCTTGGGGCCCAGGGTGCCCAGTGCAGGCCCCCTGGGCCCTCAAGGCGGTCCCAAGGGACCTTAGACTTCTCCCCTGGGTGGCTCTGCCCACCCAGATCATCAGCTGGATGACTGGTCACCATCTCAGCGGGTGCTGACTCATTCCCAACTTGGAGATTGCACAACCTGGGATTCCAGAGAGTCTGCGCTCCTGCCCGCGTGACCAGGGTGGTGAACTCTCTTGGGTCAGGTGGGGCCTTGTCACCCTCCCTTGGCCAAGGCGCCACGCATCTGCAGAGACCTGCACACCTGTGTAGACCAGGTGCCTGCAGGATGGGTTCTGGGTGCCGGCCCCACTCAGCCATCCCACCCTGCTGAGATGGTTTATTCATTGACTTTACTGACCCGTCTCTGAGCTGGCCTGTGCTGGTCACCGAGGCCAGTCCTGCCTCTTTGTGCCTGGCCCTGCTGCTCACCTCTGGACAGCAGCACTGCACCCGCAGCCCCTGCCTCACCCCAAACCCACGACGTGAGTCAGCGTAGTGGCTTCACTTCTCAGGGTGCCAGCTTTCCCATCTAGAAAGTAGGCTGGTGGTCCCCAGTTTCCAGTGGCCTTCCTGAGTTGTGAGTGCCACGTGAGGGGCTCAGAGCCTAAACCAAAGATGGCTCTGGGTCAGCGTGGTGTGTGGCCCGAGGGAGGGCGCCTCAGCCATCATGGCAGGGTTCAGAGGAGCTCTCCGAGGAGATGGTATCTGAGCTGAGGGTTTGCAGATTCTTTTCTTTTTTTCTTTTAAAAAAATATTTTTCGGCCGGGCGCGGTGGCTCACGCCTGTAATCCTAGCTCTCTGGGAGGCTGAGGTGGGCGGATCATTTGAGCTCATGAGTTCGAGACCAGCCTGAGCAAGAGCGAGACCCCATCTCTACTATAAAAAACGTAAAGAAATTAATTGGCCAACTAATATATATAGAAAAAAAAAATTAGCCGGGCATAGTGGCGCATGCCTGTAGTCCCAGTTGCTTGGGAGGCTGAGGCAGCAGGATTGCTTGAGCCCAGGAGTTTGAGGTTACTGTGAGCTAGGCTGACGCCATGGCACTCACTCTAGCCTGGGCAATAAAGTGAGACTCTGTCTCAAAAAAAAAAAAAAAAAAAAAATTTTTCTGGGTTTGTTTACAAAGATAGTCTTCAAAGGGAAGGATATTTATGAAAGGGAATAAAGCAGCCCGTTGCAGTCAACCCTTCTGGAATCCACCACCACCTGCTTCCAGACCTCACTCTGTGGGTGCCAGTGGCATCGTGTGTGTATTGAACTGGGGTTTAGAAAAATGACTAAAGAGAAGAAAGGACAGGAAGGGGCCTTTCCTAGCTTAGGGACCCGTGGGGGGGACAGGTGGGACCACAGCTCCCCAGAGCTCAGAGGGCCCATGTGCCACACTAAGGCCACCAGTGGGAAGCCATCCAGAGTTCTGAGCATGAGACTGTCGTGTCTGATTAGTGGTTTAGGAAAGACTGTGCTGGCAGCAGTGGGTGCGGGTGGTGGAGGGAGAGCCTGGGGGGGTACTGTGGCGATCACCCTGGGGAGCAAGGAGGCCTGGGCCTGGCGGGCCAGAGGGGAGGCTGAGCAGAAGAGGGCTGAGGCCTGAGGCCTGGGCAGCCCTTGCGTGTGGGAGTCGAAGTCAGGGAGGAGCTGCCCTGTGCTGGCGGCAGCAGCCTGGCCAGGCTCTCTGTCCCAGCAGGCCTGGGACACGTCTCCAAGGGCCAGAGAAGCCCCTGTGAGTATCTTCTCAGGCCTTTGGGAAGGAACCATCACAAAAACGCCCCACAGGGATGTCCACCCACCAGACCTCAGGTGCTCCCAGACAGCCAGGGAGGGTGGCCAGGGGTGGCCAGGGCCCTTAGTTACAGGAGCTAAGATGCAGCCTTTTCCTGTCTTGCACTCTCTCCCAGAGAGCCATAGAGATTCCTCTGGTCCCTTCCCCGTCAGTCAGCCTCATGCCACCTCATTGTGTGGGTGGAGAATCTGAGGCCCAGAGCAGGCCTGGGGGGCGCCCCGGTGCACATGGCTTCTCTCTTGGAGAAGAAGTGGCCTCTCACACCGGGGCCAGCACTCTCTCCCTCTGGCCTGACTGAGCATTGCAGAGAAACCAGTTGCAGGGCCTTGCTGAGAGGGTGACAGGCCCAGGGGACAGGGGCTCCCAGGGCTTCTGTAACTGTGGGCAGATGACAGAACTCTCCATCCAAGTCAGCCCCACCCGCCTGCCAGCTCAGGGCCAGCCTGTGTGTGTCCCTCCCGCCCCCCATACCCTGTGTTTTCCTGGTGGTAAATGGCAGCCTCCTGTCCTTAGAAAGCTGGAAGCTTGGTCGCCTGAGTGGCCTGTTGGCAGTGTCCTCACCCCATGGCCTGCCTGGTTGCTTGGTGGGACTCATTGCCACCCCAGATGGGGCTCCCCTGTACCACAGCTGAGGCCAGCAGGGGGACTGCAGCTGAGCCCCCGTTCTAGATGCCACACATCTAGAGGGGGCTAGACCCAGGCTGGCACCATCCTACCCCCCAATATCCAGGGCATCCTGGGGCAGGTTCCCAAACATCGTGTGACACAGTGTTCTCCCCCCGCCCCACTACCCACGTACACACAGCAAGGCCAGGCAGGCTGTTGTACCAGGGGATTTTCGGCAGGTGCTTCCTCCGTCCCTCAGGATGTGATAGGCAGGATCCTGCCACTGGTGTGGTGGAAACCAGAGCTGAGCTGGCCGCTGAGCCCTGGTCCTCTGCTCCCCACCCCCACCTCCAAAATGGGATCTGCTATGCACAGGACACATCTTGTTCCTCTCACGGGGCACTAAAACCAGAGAGGAATGTCTGTCCCAAGGCCAGACCAGGAGCTATGGGAGGGCAGAGGCCATATTTGCTGCGTTTCGGCCCCAGCTCTGTGCCTGGTATGTGACCACGATGGTAATTACACCACACCTACAGGCCTCACCAGGGAGGATAAGGGTACAGGCTCTGCAGCCAGACGCCTGTGTTCAAACTCCAGCTCTGCCACTAACTGGCTGTGTGACCCCAGGCAAGTTATTTACTCTCTATGGGTTTCCTCTTCTCAAAATAGGATTATAAAAGCTCCAGCCCCATGGCTTATTGTGAGGATGTAAGGATTAAATGAATGAATAGTTGTACAGCTCCTAGCCCAGTTCCTGGCATAAGAGTTAACATTCATCATCATTGTCCTCATTATTATTATGTGATTACTGTGTGCCAGGCACTAGCAGATGCTTTAAATAAATACGTCATTTAATCCTCAAAACAACTCCATTTTTCAGGGGAGGAAACCTGAGGTTCAGAAAGGTTAAGTAACCTGCCCAAGGTCTCAGCAGCTGCTTAGTCACCTTGAACTCCTGGTCCAGGTCCCAGGTCCAGGCAGGCTGACTTATGCTCTTAGCCCTTGCCCCACCCCTGCAGGAGGTGTCCTGCCTAGCTAGCAGGGCTGCCGAATGAAAACAAACAGCACAGGTTGGCCCAGTCTCCTAAACTCTTTTAAACAATCTCTTGTGTTTTCTTTGAAGGCTTAACCACAGGAATTATCTCTTGGAGTCTCCCCACAGGTTCAGTGTCGCTGATCTCCAGCAGGTGAGACTGTCATGCTGCCCCTCCCACCTGCCCTTCCAGAGGGACCTCATTCCTGGAGAAATCAGAAAGGGAGACGGGTCGGGGGTGCCTGTAGTCTACCAAGGCAAGAAGCAGTCTTTAGCTTTTCCACACCTCGGGACAGGGTCCTTGCTGCCACAGGCTTCCAGGACAGTGACTGTGCCCCCACCCCCTGGGAGACACAGGCACACCAGCAAATCCCAGGGCACAGGGCTGAGAGTTTGGAATGCTTCTGTCCTCGGGGGAGGGAACAGTGGATTCGAGTCTCATCTGTAAATCCCATAACCCCCCAGTGACTTCATGCACAAGGGCCGGACGCCTGTGTCACTCAGCCTGATTCGGGGAGGTTTGCTTGGCCCATGTGGGAACTGAGGGTAGTTCTCCAGGCAGGGTGCCAGGAAGCCTCAGCACAGGTGCTAAAAGGCCTGGTGGCCTGCGCTTGCCCCCCTTAGATCGCAGAGGGGGTGTATGAAGGATTCCTCAAGGCCCTGATCGAATTTGCCTCCCAGCACGTCTACCACTGCGACCTGTGCACCCAGCGTGGCTTCATTTGCCAGATCTGCCACCACCACGACATCATCTTCCCGTTTGAGTTTGACACCACAGCCAGGTATGTGGAACACCAGCCACCGCCTCGCAGCCCCACCCCCACCCCCACAGCCTGGTGGAGCGTCCCAGGGTGGCAGCCCAGCTCTGAGGTGCAGGAACACATTGGACATCTACTCTGGGCCTGGGCCAAGGGGTGGGAGGTTGTCCAGGGCAGCCTGTACCTGAGCAGTCCTGCCAGCTCCAGTCCAGCTCAGGGGTCAAGATGGGCCCTCACAGAGCTCCGCTGGCTCTCTGAGAAGGTCTCCCAGGGCCTCAGGCTGTGAGTGGCTTGAGAAGGGACTGAATGAGTTCCTGCCCTGCAGTGTTGGCACAAGGCTTGGCAAAAAGTGGGCACCTGGTGGGTGGTAGCTGCCACTGCCTCTGTTGCTGTCATGATCATTCTTGTTCCCAGTTACTGTTCATTATCAGGAGCCTCTAAATGGAAAAGTTCACCTTCCTAACCCATGTGGGAGGGGAGTTCCCACTAACGCTGGGAGCGTTAGTTCATTTTCAGTAGGTGTCTGCTGGCCATGATTCAGCGGACCCAGGGCTGACTTTTTTAAACTGCAGAGTCTTTCGAACATAGCCAGGGAATCATTCAGGCAGCATTTATAAAAAACGAAATAGGAGAGAGAATATCAGCGTGTATCGCGTAACTTATGGGCAAGCATTGTTTCAAGACTCTTGCTAGGGATGGAGTGGCACAGCCACAGCTGTGTCGTGGGCTCTGGTCAAAAGCACTGGCCAGCCCTGGCCTTGCACCCAACCAACACAAGCAGCACATGCCACTCTCTCCCCAGGTGTGCCGAGTGCAAGACCGTCTTCCACCAGAGCTGCCAGGCCGTGGTGAAGAAGGGCTGCCCCCGCTGTGCCCGCCGGCGCAAGTACCAGGAACAGAACGTTCTCACCTAATCCCCACCTCCAGACCCCACCCTCGAGGTCAGGGGGTGAGTGCCAACAGCTGGGCTGTGCAGTCTCACAGTGTCACAGCTGTGTCCCCTTGGCGGGAAGACCCTCAGATGTGACCAGAGCACAGGCCTCCCAGAGAAAGCCCAGGATGCCCCGATGATGCCCCAGGACCACCCTGCTACCCTCTGCTCTGGGGGGGTGTGCCACACGATGTCCTATCTGGGGGTGGACGAGGGCCCGTTCCTAACCAGGCCCTGGTCACCACCATCACAGCACCTCCATTAGGGCTGTTCAAACACTGTGGAAATGAGACTTGGGAGCATTTTCAATTCCACATTCCTGATTAAAAGGTCTAGTTTTTTAAGGTGGGTTTTTCCCCTTCATATTGCAACAGAAAATATTTTTTTATTCTTGACCCTACACGAGTCACCCATGAAATCCAGGCATTCTCACCCTGAGCAGATGCGCAGGAGCCACTCAGGCCTGGCTGGGCAGGTGAGCCACTGCCGGACGGGGCCTGGCGGCTGGACCGGGTGCCTTTCTTTCGCCCCTGCTGCCACGCGCCAAACTGCCCATTGGGAGGATGAGGCCAGGCCCGGTGACCCCTGCTTCCTCTCCCTGTGTCGTCTTTCCTCCCTGCTCCCACACCCCTCACCTGAAGGGCCCGTCCCCTTTCTTGGTGTCAGAGCCCCTGGCTCTTCTCTAGCCTGGACTCTTGGTCCCAGCAGGAGAAGGAGAAATGACTCCACCAGCACTGTTAGCACTTTGCACCTACCTTAGTTGAGGGAAGGTCATCGCCTTGCCGGCCCCTCGGCCACGTGCCCTCCTCACTCCTCCACAGACGGGCAGGCGGGTGCTACCAACGCCGCAGCCCCACCTGCTGTGGGCTCTCAGTCACAACCCCTGCCTGCCTGAGCCCAGAGAGGACAGCGAGCCCAGGCAGGGGCTGGCCTCGGGCGCCGTGACTGCCAGGCCCTGCACTGTGGAGAGGTGACTGGGTCCTTCCACTGCTGAGATGTGCAGGGACGGGCAGAGAGGCTACCCTGAGGAAGCAGCCCCAGCCTTGGTCTTACAAAGCCATCAATTCCCAAAGCTTCGCTGGACTTCCCCAGCAGGGCGCTGCTGGACATGGGGAAAGTTCCGTGGCGCAAGATTGCCTTTTGATGGGGGTCTTGGGGCTGGGGTGGGAGCCTGGAATTGTTTGCACAGTTATGTTGAGACTCTTGAGGTTTGGGGAGCGGGGTGTGCTCCCTGTGCTCCCTCTGTTGCCTCACACCTGCCCACCCACCCCTGGACCCAGCAGGCCCTCTCGTCTCAGCCCTGGGGTCCCCAGCTTAGAGTTGGAGGCCTCAGATGGAGTCTGCCTGTCACTGTCAAGAAATGAGCCTGCCCACCCCTCCCTGGGGGTGATCTGCTGCTGAGTCACCAGCCCAGCTGAGGAGCTGGAAGAATGTGCACTAGAAGAGAGGAGGCAGCAGGCAGGCAGGTGGAGGCACCACATGGCTCCTCCTCCCTGTCACGGAGGATGGTGGCACCTGTGCCCAAACTCACAGCCTCCTAAACCCGCAGGCGCGTCCTTATCCTCACCCCATCCCCACAGTCCGCATTGACGCTCACCATGAACACCGCCTGATTGGAGTCAGCACTGCCCAGTCCCAGCGTGGGCAGGAGCATGGCCCTGGGTGGGCTTGGGCCTGTTGGGCCAGTGAGGATATCCCCCCACCCCCGAAGGTGCCCTAGGAGGCAACAGGGGTGAGGCCCTGGTTGGAGGGGCCTCCCCACCTGCAGGATTATTAGCATTAGAGCTGCCCCCTCCCCGTGACCGTGACTGAGAAGCTGCTAGTGCTTTCAGAGGAGTTGACTCTTACCCAACAGTGGAACGCTGATGTGAACCTCAGTAGTGCCCACACTATTTTAAAATGTTATTTTATGCAATAAACTGTTCCTAGTCAGTGGGGCCCTGGCCCTGAGAAGTGCTTTGTATTGAAGGAACTGCTGCCGTATTGTGTGATTTTTGAATGATTTTGCAGTAAAGACCTGGTCTTTCTACTCACTGGCCTGGCTTCAGAATCCTTACACCGCACTGCTTGGGGGAGGCCACCAGCCATCCCTTAGCAGCCCATAGGGCCCCTCACGCTCATTAGTCACAGGGGAGGGCCTGGAGGCATCCATGGCAAACACTTGTGGGCAGGGGGCTTGTGTACCAGGAGTGGGCAGGGAGGGGACAGTAAGTGAGCAGCAGTGTCAGTCTATATGCCCCGCCCAGAAGTCAGGGTCCCCCGCTGGGTAGGATTTCAGGGACATTGAGGAGGTTTACTCACAGACACTCATAGATTCCACCACAACAGCTGCTTTTTCTGTGCCTCACATGTCCAAGAGCAGACCCTTGACACCAAATCATGTGAAACCTCAGGGATACAAGAGAGAGAAGGAGCTTAGGAAGGACCGGCTATTTGAGCAGGGCCCTGGATTCAGGACTCATGCTTTTAGGGCTCAGAGTGGCCTATGCTTGGCTGGTAGCCTTCCTCAGAAGTTTCAGGAGAAGCCCGGGGGTCCCTCCAGGGGAGGCCACCACTGTCCATTGTAAGAACAGATGGAAACAGACTAATGGACAGGGAATCAGGTTCCAGGGAAACGGGACAGAAAAAGACAACATTCAGGTCTGCAGTTTCCTGTCCTTGAAGAACCCTTTCAGCCCACTGGGGAAAGGGGGCACACTCTGTCCATGTGTAAGCCCCAGCTTCCCCCAAGGGCCTTACCTCCTCGGGGCCAGTAGGTGGCAGGTCCAGAGAAGAGAAAAGGAACTGGGGTTGAGGGCCAGGGGCATGTGACGTGGTGCTGCCCCACTGTGGGCTCAGCCCCTCCATCCCTGCAAGGTGCTTCTGAGGACACTTGTTCCTCCTCCTCCCCTTCTGCCTAAAGGAAGATGGGAGGTTTAGCAATCCCAATCCTGAAGAGCTCATCTCATAATAAAAGTAGCAATAACAACTAATACATCGTGTGCACATATCATGTGTTAGACACTGTGCCTAGTGCATCTCATTTAATCTTCCCAACAATCCTACGAAGTAGGTGCTACTGCCCCCAGTCTATAGGAAGAAAACTGAGAGAGAAATAAGGCAAAACTCCCAAGGTCTAAAGGCCAGGAAGTGGCAGAGTCGGGCATCAGACCTGCCTGGCCCCAGGCAAGGACCACAACTGCTACCAGCTACTGCCACCCTGCCTTGCTTGCTGGGTAACTCTGGGCAAGTGGGGAGAGACCTAAGAAGTAGGTTGTGTGTGTGTGTGGGGGGGTGTGTTCAGCCACCATCTTCTAGCAGGACCCTGCCCTGGAGGATCCCAAGATGCCACCAGGGCTCAGACACACTGAGATACCCAGCACAATGTAGACTCACTGGTGGGCAGCACCTAGTAGGGGCAAAGACACAGAGGTACCCGGGTTCAAGAAAGTGGCTAGACTCGGGTTCCAGCCAAAGCCTCAGGCCTCATGAGGTGGTGTCCAGGGAGGCAGGGGCTGGGGTAGGGACTCAGTCCTTCTCCCAGACACTAGCCTGAAGCAGCCATTCTCAGCACCTAGGCGGACACAACTGTTCCTTGAGGTCCCTGAGAGCAGGGTCCAGCGGGCCGGGGCTTGTGATGTCTGGAGTGAGTGCAGGGCCCAGAGGGGCAGATAACTCCCAAAGAGAAGACCTCCAGGGTGGAGGAACCTGGGGCTGGACTTGAGATTCCGGCCTCCAGGTTGATCTGAGCTTACCCTGCGGACAGATTGGAGGGTGGCCCTCCTCTCCCGGAGGTAGGGGGACAATCTGGGAGGGCAGTGGGAGGGCAATCTGGCCAGGAGAAGCTAGTAGGGAGGCTCCCGACACCCTCATCCCACCATCTCAGCCCTGCTGCCTCCTCCTCCTCCCTGGAGACAGCCAGGTGTGGCCCTGGATCCGGGAGGTGCAGGGGGAAGGGGGTGGCGTCTCTGCTCCTGGGGCGCTGGCCCGGCCCAGAGGGGACGGGAAGCCAGGACACCGGGGATTGTCTCTCGCAACCACAGCCCAGCCCCAGCCCGGGAGGAAGTTCTGCCGGGCGCTCTCCGCCGGTGCCTCCCTGGTCATATTGTTGAACAGGAAACAGCAGCGCGGGAGCCGGGCGGTCGAGGAGGGAGCGCCAGACGCCGAGCCCGCGCGCGCCTGCCGGGGCAAGTGGAGGCGAGGCCAGCGAGCGGACGCCCGGAGGTGCCGGCGGGGCCGGGCGGGGGGCGCTGAGGGAGTGGGGGTGGGAAGGGCGCCGCAGGCGCAGGTCCTCACCCCGGAGCTCCGGGCGCCTGTTCCCCTTCGCTGTGCGCTGGGGCGGGAGCTGCGAGGGCCGCGTCCCCCTGGGGAGGAGGAGGTGGGCGAAGGGCGGCCCTCAAGTCCCAGGGCGGGAGGGGACAGGCCCAGGCCCCCAGGGCCGACCCAGGCGTTGAAGCCGCTGTAGCTCGAGTCGCGGGGCAGTGGACGCAGGGGACCTCCTGGCGACGGGGGCGTTCTTGCGCTCCAGGGATCCTCCCCGCTCCCCCATCCGTCCCTCTTCTCTTCGCTCCCCCAAGGTCGGGGAAGGAGCTGAGGCCCGGTCCCCTTCCCACTCATCCCGAGACACTGCGCTCCGGCGGGCGTCCCTGCAGTGGGAACCTTGGAAAGGCCCTGGGGAGGCGGGGGTGGGCCCGGCGCGGGTAGGGCCCCAGTGCGGCTGGAAAGGGCTGGTACTTGGTGATTCCGGGTGCAAATGGCCTCGCTCGGAAAAGGAACGCCTGGACGGGACATGCAGCCCCAGCCGGCATCCCCAGAGCCGCGCGCCCACAGGACGCAGGGGCTGGAACAGCAAGTCCCGCAGCGGGTGGGGGAGGGAGGCGGGGCAGGGGCGGGACCCTCCCCTCCCTGGGCTCGGCTAGCGACCCGCCTGCGCCTCTTCAGATGCACCCCTCCTGGCTCCGGCCCCTCTCCAGCGCCTTCTCCAAGTCCGGGGCCCGCCCCAAAGCCCCCAAAGGCCCTGGCAGAGGCTGGCAGGCTCCTCCTCGCCCCTCCCAGACATGGGTGCTTTGGGGATTGGGGACAGTCCTCTTGAGCGTTCTCCTCCCTCTTCTCCCTTTCCCAGCTCCTGTTCCGCGCGCAGTCTCGGGGGCCGGGCCCCTGGAAGCCCCGCCCAGGGACATGGTGGGGGCCTAACCTGCCGCCAGCCGCTGGCTCCGCCCACCCAGCCCATGGGCTCCCGGACGCCGGCCCAGCAGACGTGAGTGCGCGGCTGGGGCCAGGGAAGGGGCCGCGAGGGGCGTGTCCTCCTCCCTGTGGCTTGTTGGCTCAGCTCTGGGCAGCTCACTGACCCCGCTTCCAGGGCCCAGAGTACCCAGTGACTCAGTTTACACCCCTTCCTCCATTGAGGAACGCCACAGAAAGTAGAGAAGGAGCGCTAGGGGCCCCCATCGGACACTGCTCCTGCGGTGCCCCAGCGCTCCCGGCGCCTGGTCCCGGGACACCTTGGCGGGGCAGGAGGTGTGGTCAGTGTACGGGTTTGGAGGGACCAGACACTTCCGCAGGAGGCCACCGAGGGCTTTGATGGAGGGACACAGGTAGAGTTACAGTTAGGCTCTGCCCCCTTCCCGACACGCAGGGAGCCAGGCTGAGCAGGCATGGGGCCAAGGGCGCTTGTGGTGACCACTCCAGAAAGCTTTGGGGCCCCTGGGCACCCTGCATGGGTAGCCACTGTCACCAAGTGCATCCTCTAGGGGCCACTCTCATGGGGCAGTGGAGGATCGCAGGGCAGGTGGGCAGGCCGCGAGGGCCAAGCCTCTCCCGGGAGGCGGCGTGGGAGCTGGAAGGCAGGGGCGGTGTGAGACGGTCTGGGCGGGCTGGGCTCTGGGTTCACTTCTGCGGGGAAGCCGCTGGGGAAGGAAAGAAAAACCGAGAGAACCGGTTCCCCTGCTTGGCAGTCGGGTCTACTACGCCAAGTCCCTTGGACTAAGCAAGGCAGGGACACCCCAGGGTAGAGCTGCTCGGGGGCCACCCCCAGAACCCGCACCTCAACCCTGACCCCGCGGGCCCAGGGCGCAGACTGATAGAGGGACGGGGCGCTGCCTCTCGCGGAGTCCTCGCGGGCTGGAGGTGTCAGGGCGGGACAGGGCCGGGAGCGGCGGGAAATGGGCTGTTCTTCCCACTTTATTGATGGGAAAGCCGAGGCTCGGTCAACTTTGGGGTAAATGTGGTGTCGACGTTGTCGCCGGCAATCACCCTTCGTCTTAGAGCCAAGGCTTCCCTGGCAGTAAAGTAGGACGTGCATTACCCAGTCTCCCCACGACGGAACTGAAGCCAGGCTCAAATCTTACAATCAACTCCCCCAATGAAGGGATTGCCCTAACTCCATCACTGAGTGTAAGAATGGGAGCCTTAGAGACGATTTTATGCAAGTCCGCATTTTGGAGATTGGAAAGCAGGGCCTCGGGCGCGGGGCCAGTGCGGGATGGGATTCCAACCCAGGCCTTCGGTCCCCTAGCGCGGGGCTCTTCTGGGCTCCGCGGCCCTGACCTTCGTGGCCTCCTCGTTGCCTGCAGGAAAACGCCGCGGCCGCGATGGCGGCGGACGTCGAGGGGGACGTGTACGTGCTGGTGGAGCACCCCTTCGAGTACACCGGCAAGGACGGACGCCGCGTAGCCATCCAGCCCAACGAGCGCTACCGGCTGCTGCGCCGCAGCACCGAGCACTGGTGGCACGTGCGGCGCGAGCCCGGCGGCCGCCCCTTCTACCTGCCAGCACAGTACGTGCGCGAGCTGCCGGCGCTCGGCCACGCCGCCGCCCCGCCGCCGCCCGCGCCCGTCCCGGGCCCCGCAGCTCCCGGACCTCTTGCCTACGACTACCGGTTCATGAGCGCGTCCGCGTCCGCGGGCCCCGACGGCGCCCCCGCCGAGCCCCGGGGCCGTGCCAGCTCCCTGTGCGGCCCCGCGCGGCGCAGCGGCGCGACCCCGCGCAGCAACCTGGCGCCCGGCCTGCCCGCCTGCCTGTATGTGCGGCCGTCGGCGCCCGTGCGGCCAGCGCAGTCCCTGGACGACCTGGCACGCGCCACCGCCGTGCCTCCTGCCGGCCTCCTCGGGAGCGCGGGCCGCTTCAAGGCCGGCAGCGTGGCGGGCTCCTGGGTGTGCCCGCGGCCCCTGGCGCGCAGCGACTCGGAGAATGTCTACGAGGCCATCCTGGACGTGCGCGGCCCGCAGCGGGAGGAGAACCCGGAGCAGGTACGCAGCTGGGCGTGGGCGCGGGCGGCGGGACGGGCGGGCGGCCGCGCCTGCACGGAGCCGGGGCGCGAGGAGACCTGCTCGGCTTAGCGTCCCGCTGGACGCCCACCACTGTGTCCGCCACTTCGATGAGCTCACTTTCCCCAAACGCAAAACGAGAGTGGTACAGGCTCACAATCCCTTATCTGCAATTCCCAAGTGCCAAAGCTCCCCGGGGGCCCAAAGATCTTTTGTAATTCACCCGTGACAAAATTTCACAGGAACCGATATGAGGATGTTGATGGTCTTTATTTATCACACTTGGCGTGAATATTCATATTTTGCTGCAGAAATGCAAATAAGCTTGACCGCAGGGTGCAGCCCAAGCCCTTGCGGGAGGTTATGTAACCTCTGGCAGGTGTGTGCTCTCCTGTTCCCTTTCTAAAATCCCAGCCAATCTGCATTCCGAAACGCACCTGCACGTGGGACAGGGGCTTGTGGAGCTGCACTGGCTCCAGCTGCCTCGCCTTTCTCCCCCGAGCTTGGGGGTTCAGACGAGATGGATGTTGTCAACGGAAAAAAGCCAAACTGTGTGAAATAATTTTAAACAGATTTATTCTGAGCCAA
>VSMD01025042.1:0-10284 GCA_008750895.1 Mirza zaza | reverse complement strand
GAGACAGAGTCTTGCTTTGTTGCCCAGGCTAGAGTGAGTGCCGTGGCGTCAGACTAGCTCACAGCAACCTCAAACTCCTGGGCTCAAGCGATCCTACTGCCTCAGCCTCCCAAGTAGCTGGGACTACAGGCATGCGCCACCATGCCCGGCTAATTTTTTCTATATATATTAGTTGGCCAATTAATTTCTTTCTATTTATAGTAGAGATGGGGTCTTGCTCTTGCTCAGGCTGGTTTCGAACTCCTGACCTCGAGCAATCCACCTGCCTCGGCCTCCCAGAGTGCTAGGATTACAGGCGTGAGCCACCGCGCCCAGCCCATATGAGTCTTTTTACACAAATTTGTTCTGTAAAATTTGGATTCAGTCAAAAGGCTACACTTAAAGACCTAAAAGACCACATGTGGTCTTAAGGCCATAGGTTCCTGACCCCTGAAGGATTATTATGCAAAGTTTCTAAGAATAGGTGGATAGGAGTCACAGAAGAGATTTGGTAGGTTGAAAAATAGCCTGCTGGCCGGGCGCAGTGGCTCATGCCTGTAATCCTAGCTCTCTGGGAGGCCGAGGTGGGCGGATCCTTTGAGCTCAGGAGTTGGAGACCAGCCTGAGCAAGAGTGAGACCCCATCTCTACTATAAACAGAAAGAAATTAATTGGCCAACTAATATATATAGAAAAAAATTAGCCGGGCATGGTGGCACATGCCTGTAGTCCCAGTTGCTTGGGAGGCTGAGGCAGCAGGATTGCTTGAGCCCAGGAGTTTGAAGTTGCTGTGAGCTAGGCTGACGCCACGGCACTCACTCTAGCCTGGGCAATAAAGTGAGACTCTGTCTCAAAAAAAAAAAGAAAAATAGCCTGCTGACCATGATGGCTTACACCTGTAATCCCAGCACTTTGGGAGGCTAAGGTGGGAGCATCGCTTGAGGCCAGGAGTTAGAGATCAGCCTGGGCAGTAGGGAGACCCCCCCCACCTCTACAAAAAAACTAAAAAAATTAGCCAGATGTGGTGGCATGCACCTGTAGTCCCAGCTACTCGGGAGGCTGAGTCAGGAGGATCACTAGACACCAGGAGTTCAAGGTTGCAGTGAGCCATGATGATGCCACTGCACTCTAGCCCAGGCACAGAGTGAGACCCTGTCACAAAAAAAAAAAGAAAAGAAAGTAAGAAAGAAGGAGAAATAGCCACACATTTCTCCCATTCCTGTATGCACATCCCTTTGCAATGTGACCTTGCTGCATCTCCCATCAAAAGGTAGCCTGTTTCTTACTCCATCTCTACAACAGAACTGGAGTTGGCCATGTGACTTGTTTTGGCCAATGAACATTAGCGAACATGACCCAGGGGCTTGAAAAGCACTTGTACACTGAACTTGCCTTTTGGAACCCAGACTCATGAGAAGAAATTCAAGCTAGCAGACTGCCTCATGTAAGCGAGCACAAATAAAACCAAAAGACCAACTACTCAGCTGAGGCCAAACTGCCAACCCACAGAATGATTAACTACTAAATGATTATTGTTTTAGGCTCCAAATTATGAGGTGGCTTGTTTCAAGGCAAAATGTAACTGACTGAGGGAAGCAAAAACACAGAAGTGGAAATATGAACATAACATACAAGAGCATGGAAAATGAATGATTAGTCTAAAGGGAAAAGAGTGCTTATGGGAGAAAGAATACATAGGCCTAAAAGGTAAACTGAGTTCAGACTGTAAAAAACCAGGCTACATAGAGGATGGACTTCACTCTGTTTCAGTAGGCAAGAGGGTGCCATTGAAGGACTTCAGAGCAAGAGGATGATATAATGTAAGTGGAAAGGAAGTTCAGTTAGGAGACTATTACTATTATCCAGATGGGTTGAAGTAATAACTTTCTCCTACATTTGGGGTAGAAGCTAGATAATTTGCTAAACAGATACATATGGTTTTATAAGAGTCATAGATAGTCTGCATTAATATAAATTCTGCTCTTCAACAGAAAAATGTAAGACAATTATTTTTACTTATGATTTTCATCTCAATAGGCACAGGGCTAGAATTAATCATCAAAAAAGCTATGACATACCTAAAGGTAAAGAAAATATATTTGAAACTATATTTGTGCATAAAAATAATATATTTCTAGTGACAGCATGTGTGAAATATGAGTCTTCTTTGAGATTTAAATACACCCACCAGATCACTTCAGCTCCCTGCCACAATAGAGTAGCAGGAACCAGATTTACCTCTTCACTTTAAACAACTAGAAAAACAGATGAAATATATGAAACAATGGATTTCAGACACTAGACAATAGGCAGAACAAGACAGGGATCCATGAGAGAAGGCAAATAAATGAAGTGAGCTCTATGAATGTCCCACCTCACTGCCTAGAGAGAGTTTCTATACTGCAAGACAGGAATAGGGAAACAAAACAAAGTCCAGAGGTCTCAGTGAGTTGAGGAGACAGAGTTCAGAGGTTAGGAAGGCTAAAGAGGTTAAAGTTTGCAGGGCAGAACACTGCAGAGGAGAGAGCTCAAAAGATGGCAAGCTCTATAGATCTACAGAGGGTTCCCTTTGAGACTTCACCTGAGTAGTTATCAGTGCACATGTCTGAGGCAGTGGTCAAGGCCAAAGAACCACTGGAAATGGGTAAGCAGAATAATCCTCGATATTCACACAGGGCTGTAAATAGTTTATATACTCAACAGCCAGAGTGAAAAAGACCTACACACACCCAGGGTTTTACATGCATCAAACTATTTTCAAATAACTGTATCCCAGAACAAATTATAAACATTTAAAAGAATGCCAAAAAAAAAAAAAAAAAAAAATCAAACACATAGCAATGTAAAATCACAATGTCTGGCACCCAATAAAAAATTACCAGGAGTGCAAACCAGGAGAAATACCAACTAGACATAGTAAAAGTAGAGATGATAAAATTGGTAGATAAGCCCTTCAGAACAGCCATTATAAATATATTTAATATGTTCAAAAAAGTAGAAAAAAGCATAAGCATGTTAAGGAAAGAAATGTAAAATACAAAAAACTGAACTTCTAAACATGAAAAGTATGTATCTGAAATGAAAAATACAAAAGGAAAAAAATATACTGGATGGGATTAACACCAGATTAACCAATGTAAAAGAAAAGATTAGTGAACTTGAAAATACGGAAAAAGAAACTATCCAAAATGAAACACACGGAGAAGGCTTGGCGCAGTGGCTTACACTTGTAATTCTAGCACTCTGGGAGGCCGAGGCAGGTAGATCCTTTGAGCTCAGGAGTTCAAGATCAGCCTGAGCAAGAGCGAGACCACGTCTCTACTAAAAAAAATAGAAAGAAATTAGCTGGACAACTAAAAATATATAGAAAAAATTAGCCAGGCATAGTGGTGCATCCCTGCAGTCCCAGCTACTCGGGAGGCTGAGGCAGCAGGATTGCTTGAGCCCAGGAGTTTGAGGTTGCTGTGAGCTAGGCTGATGCCACGGCACAGTAGCGGGGCAACAGAGTAAGAAGAAAGAAAAGAAAGAAAAAAGAAAGAAAAAAGAAAGAAAAGAAAGAAAAGAAAGAAAAGAAAGAAAAGAAAGAAAAGAAAGAAAAGAAAGAAAAGAAAGAAAAGAAAGAAAAGAAAGAAAGAAAGAAAGAAAGAAAGAAAGAAAGAAAGAAAGAAAGAAAGAAAAGAAAGGAAAGAAAGAAAGAAAGAAAGAAAAGAAAGAAAGACACAGATAAAAAGACAGAAACCAAAACAGAGTACCAGTAGAACTGTAGGATAACATCAAAGGGCCTAAGGTACATGTAACTAGAGTCCCAGAAGGAAGGAACAAGGACATTGTTTATACTTTTAATTCTGTTGTCAGTTACTGTGACTATGTAGTCTTGGCAAGTTTCTCTCTACTTTTAATAGATATTTTGCTTTCTAGATACATTTATTGAGCCCAGAGAGATTGATTCCATGCTGAAAAAAAGAAGAAATGTCTGAAGTTTTCCCAAATTTGATGAAAACTATAAATATACCATATACTTCCACTAGTATAGTAAAAAATCAGATGTTTTCAAAGCAATCATGATCTGTTTATATAAATAGTATTTAGAAATTCTGATCTATATTTCAAATACATTAAAATGTAGTGAGAGGCACAGTGGCTATATTGGATCTCAAATGTCAAAATAATATATTTTTCACATTATAAAAAATTATGGCCGGGCGCGGTGGCTCAAGCCTGTAATCCTGGCTCTTTGGGAGGCCGAGGTGGGCAGATCGTTTGAGCTCAGGAGTTCGAGACCAGCCTGAGCAAGAGCGAGACCCCATCTCTACTATAAATAGAAAGAAATTAATTGGCCAACTAATATCTATAGAAAAAAAAACAATTAGCCGGGCATGGTGGCACATGCCTGTAGTCCCAGCTACTTGGGAGGCTGAGGCAGCAGGATTGCTTGAGCCCAGGAGTTTGAGGTTGCTGTGAGCTAGGCTGACACCACGGCACTCACTCCAGCCTGGGCAATAAAGTGAAACTCTGTCTCAAAAAAAAATTATCTAAATTGTTCTGTTTTAAAATAAAACAAGATGAGTTATAGATACAAGTTTACAAAGACTAGACACGAGCTAAGTTTTTCAAAGCATCTAATATACTAATGTAAGCAACAGAAATAAGTTTTGGGAATAGGATAAAACCAACAGGATTTTGTTTTTACCCTACAGGTCTTAGCAAGAGCCCCTCTGAAGAGTTAATAAAAAGAGATGAAGATTTGTGAATAACCCTATCTGCTGACAGCAAAAGAAGAGAAAGAAAATTCAGTCATCACTCACACTTCAACTGTTCCTTATAAACTTTTACCGGAGGTAAATTATACTTCTGACAGCATGTAATCTCACCATAAATATACCCAAGAAAGTAAAATATCCATTAAAAATGAAGAGAAACTATAAATTAGTATGGTTACAATTACTGACAACAGAATAAAAGTGTAAACAACCTAGTTTGCCTTTCCCTGGCTACAATGCTAACAACACATAAACAAATTCTTCCCTTATAGAATGCAGTATAACTTACATGGCCAGATTGTAAGGAAAACACTAAATGAAATCATTCCTCTGGTAAAATCTACTATAGCCAAATCAACCAAAAAAAGCATTATGTCTATAATCCTCCCACGAAGACAAAGGAAAAAAAAATCCCTATAGAACCTTCTCTGTAAAGATCTTCATTATAATAAGATTTTAAGTATACTAAATTCCCTTTTTAAAAATAGCAAAACTGAAACAAAGAGAGATTAAGTAATCTATGATCCAATGCTGTTATAGCAGAGTTAAGAATAGATTCAAACCTTATCTTGATACATAATTAATAATTTACAATCATTGTTTAGCAAGAATTTATCAATTTAAGAGGTAGTAGTTACACTAACCTTATTTTCTTTTTTTTTTTTTTTACTAACCTTATTTTCTAAACCAATAATTAAGTGCCAAGGTATAAGGTATATTTTTTCCTGATTTATGAATCTATTTTTTAAGCTTACAAAGATATTCAAGTTATATCCCAATTACTTGTACATTTAATGAATCACCTATAAACTACTAGACCCTAGCTACAGGGACACTGTAACTACTTATTTGGAGCACCTCTTCCTTATAGTCACATACAGATACTCTGGCTACTGGTAATACCTAGTCCTAACTTACGATGGTTGAAACAGAGCGTGAAACATAACAAAAGAACTCTTGAGCAACTGAAGCATGGGAGAACTTAAACTAGAAACCTATATTGGAGGAAGAGGTGGACTCTTTAGGACAAAACTTTTCAAAGTGTTCTGGTATTCTGAAAGGACTTGTCTAAAGCTTGTTTCAGGGATTGTGTAAACATTCAATTTTAATTAATTTTTATTTAAAAACATGTTTCAGGGGTTGTGTAAATATTCAATGTTAATTAATTTTTATTTAAAAACATTTATAATTATTTAACTAATTATAGTTATAGTATATCCACTAACCTCTGACTCTCATGGATTATACAGAACAAATTGTGGTTGATAAAACAGAAACTTCTTTCTTGAACTCACCACCCTACTATTAGGTCTGTCTTTTAAATGCTCATGTCTGCATTTTCTCTTCATAATACTTGGAACACTTGTAATTCCTTATTGTACAAATATCTGCTTCTACTATTTGTAAACTCAAAAGTGAGGAGATATATTTGTCTTATTCACTGCTGAATCTCTAACCTTTAGCTCAGTAACATGGTAGTTGCTTAAGAAGTATTCAATGGGCCGGGCGCAGTGGCTCACGCCTGTAATCCTTTCACTCTGGGAAGCCGAGGCAGGCGGATTGCTCGAGGTCAGGAGTTCGAAACCAGCCTGAGCAAGAGCGAGACCCTGTCTCTACTATAAATAGAAAGAAATTAATTGGCCAACTAATATATATAGAAAAAATTAGCCAGGTATGGTGGCGCATGCCTGTAGTCCCAGTTACTCAGGAGGCTGAGGCAGAAGGATTGCTTAAGCCCAGGAGACTGAGGTTGCTATGAGCTAGGCTGAAGCCACCGTACTCACTCTAGCCTGGGCAACAAAGCAAGACTCTGTCTCAAAAAAAAAAAGAAGCATTTAATGAATGAATGAATTGGGCTACTGCAATATAGTAGTCCTCCTCACCCAAGGTTTCATTTTCCACGGTTTCAGTTACCCACAGTCAATCATGGTTTGCAAATATCACATGGAAAATTCCAGAATAAGCAATCCATAAGTTTTCAATTGTTTGTCATTCTGATTATGGTGATGAAATCTCAAACTGTTCCACTTGGGAGTAAATCATCTGTTTGTCCAGTGTATTTATGCAGTATACATGCTACCCAACCATTAGTCCCTTAGTAACTCTCTAGGTTATCAGATTGGTTATCAGATTAACTGTCTGGGGATTACAGTATTTGTGTTCAAGTAACTCTTACTTTACTTAAATGGCTTCAAAGTATAAGAGTAGTGAGGCTGGCCTATTGTTATAATTGTTCTATTTTATTATTAGTTGTTGTTAATCTCTTACTGTGCCTAATTTATAAATTAAACTTTATCGTAGGTATGTATGCATAAAAAAAACACAGTATATATAGGGTTAGGTACTATCTGAGGTTTCAGGGATCCACTGGAGGTCTCGGAATTTGTCCTCCTCAGTTGGAGGTTCAAAGGTCCAAAGAGGCTGAATTAAGGCAGTAGCAGTAGAAATGGGAAAGCAGAGGTTTTGTGCCAGTAGAACCAGGAGAGAGAGGGAGCAAAAAAAAAAAATTGAGATTTTGGGGCTTGGGTGACTTTGAGCTTGGGCTCAGTGATACCTTTATTTATAAGAATTAAGGAGTTCAAAAGAAGACTGACTTTTGTCTTGGATATTTTTAAGTACTAAGGAAATCCAGTAGAAATAAGTCCCTAGTTTCCTATCTACCATATAATTTAGCTTTCACATGATTTTTTAAAATCAAATTTCATGACAGGCAAGGCTCACGTTTTTCTCTTGATTATTCATTTTTTCTTATTTTCTTCTCCCTCATATTTGCTTTATTGATCACTGAAAAAATGTTGATAAAATCATTTTTAAGATATTTTAGAAACTGAGGCACTTAGTGGATCAAGAGAAGAAAAAGATTACACAAACTTAGTTTGTAACATATAACACATGGAAAACTAAATGTCAGACAAATATTAACAAAATATACTAGATGATCATATGGCTAGAACAAGATAAAGGAAACAATGAAGCTTCATTTTTTTTTAAAGGCAATTACTTTGAAACTCTGCAGAAAGAAAAAAGACAAATATAAAATATGAATCATAAAAGCACTTTGGTAAAAAAAAGATATAATGGCACATAAGTTTTCTCATTCAAACAATGAAAAATATTGATTCTTATTTTCAATAAAAATGTTAACTCTGTTAAAAAAAATGATGAGTCCTACAATCTGGTTAGGTTAAATCTTGATAGTCGACCAAAGGGAGCCAAGAAGTTACTTACTACTTCCCATTCTTCAGGAGACACTATTACATCTCAGATTCTTTTTAAAGAACACTTAATTTTTTTTAACCTTGGGAAGCTTTACCCTAACTGAAATGAAAACAAATTCTTATAATACAATTAAAAAAAACTATGAATATCCCAAAATATCAAGGATCTTATATACAAAGGTAAAAAGAATTTATAGGAAATAAGTCAAAATGTTCATAAATGTTCTTAAGTACTATATATGTTCAATTAAGTAACAGGAGTATATAAAATAATAACCACAGAGAGAATAATGTTTAACTTAAAAGTCATATAACATAAATGAAAATATACTGAAAAGTCTGTTTACAAATTACCTGCTTAAGCAAAAAATAAAAATAAAAAATTTTTTAAATTACCTACTTAAAAAGATGAAATTTTCTGGCAAAACTGATATTCACATTATGTAAATTATATAATTTCAATCTGTATTTTAAACCTATAATTAAGGATCACCAGATTTTAATGAAGCAGAAATTGTTTTGAGTGGTAATATGTGTTGTCCTTATGCTTAATATTTAGTTCTAAAAAACTCACTTTTTCATACGAACTTAAAGGCTCTTACCAAATATAGAAGTATGATATTTAACCTGAAAGCACTCAGTATTTTCAGCACAAAAAGCTCTACCCACTGAAGCCTAGAAAAAAAACTCCCACTACTATCACTATTGTTATAATATTCTAGATGACAAAAAAAAAACAGATGACAAGGAAGTAAAATTATATAAAATGTGTTTAATTTCAAATACCTATAAATATTGAAGATATCTTGCAATATTATTAATAAAACAGAAATAGCTCCAGCTATATTTTGAGTATTTCTCAAAACCTCAAAAAGAGCAACAACAACAAAAAAAGTCTAGAACAATTTTGAGTAACATGCCCTCAAAGTGATTTGTCACATATCTATAAATGATAGATAGGAGTTATTTTTCTTATAGGAATTATTTTTTTAAGTGGGGAAAGAAGTAAGCTATATTTTCTTTTCTTTTTCTTTTTGAGACAGTCTCACTCCATTGCCCAGGCTAGAGTGAGTGCTGGGGCGTCAGCCTAGCTCACAGCAACCTCAAACTCCTGGGCTCAAGCGATCCTCCTGCCTCAGCCTCCCGAGTAGCTGGGACTACAGGGATGTGCCACCATGCCCAGCTAATTTTTTCTATATATTTTTAGTTGGCCAGTTAATTTCTTTCTATTTTTAGTAGAGACGGGGTCTCGCTCTTGCTCAGACTGGTTTCGAACTCCTGACTTTGAGGGATCCACCCGCCTTGGCCTCCCAGAGTGCTAGGATTACAGGCGTGAGCCATAGCGCCCTGCCTATATTTTCTATTAATTCTCAAAGACTATTTTATTTTGCTGATCAACACAGCCCCCACTAGTTCAATATGGTCAGTAAACACTTTCTCTTACTATAAATTTTTTTAAACAACAAACATTTATTATATCTCACACAGTTTCTGAGAATTAGAATCTGAAAGTGTCTTAGCAGGGTGGTTTCAGCTTAGGGTCTCTCATGAGTTGCAATCAAGTTGTCGTGTGTGTGTGTGTGTGTGTGTGTGTGTGTGTATTTTTTTTTTTTTCCTAGAGATAGGGTCTTACTCTGTCACCAGGCTGGAGAGCAGTGGCACAATCACTGCTGACTGCAGCCTTGAACTCCTGAGCTCAAGCAATTCTCTCACCTCAGCCTCCTGAATAGCTGGGACTATAGGTGCATGCCACCATGCACAACAAATTTTCAATTTTTTTGTAGAGACAAGAGTCTCACTATGCTGCCCAAGCTGTTGTCTCCTGGGCTCAAGTGACGCTCCTGCCTCAGCTTCAGAAATTGCATATATATTACTTTTTAAAGTTTTAAAACGTATAAGGGATTGCCTGCCCCCCATCAAAGTGAAAGTTAAGGCCGGGCGCGGTGGCTCAAGCCTGTAATCCTAGCTCTCTCGGAGGCCGAGGTGGGCGGATCATTTGAGCTCAGGAGTTCGAGACCAGCCTAAGCAAGAGCGAGACCCCATCTCTACTATAAACCGAAAGAAATTAATTGGCCAACTAATATCTATAGAAAAAAAAATTAGCCGGGCATGGTGGCACATGCCTGTAGTCCCAGCTACTCGGGAGGCTGAGGCAGCAGGATTGCTTGAGCCCAGGAGTTTGAGGTTGCTGTGAGCTAGGCTGACGCCATGGCACTCACTCTAGCCTGGGCAATAAAGTGAGACTCTGTCTCAAAAAAATAAATAAATAAATAAATAAATAAATAAATAAATACAAAGTGAAAGTTAAATTCTATGATCACAGCTAAC